>MU249583.1:514154-573527 GCA_018977245.1 Lethenteron camtschaticum
CCACTCTCACCCCCACTCTCACCCTCACCCTCTCCCCCACTCTCACCCTCTCCCTCACTCTCACCCTCACTCTCCACCTCACTCTCACCCTCACCCTCACCCTCACTCTCCTCACACCCCCACTCTCANTNCTCACCCTCACCCCCACTCTCACCCTCACCCTCACCCCACTCTCACCCTCTCCCTCACTCTCACTCTCTCCCTCACTCTCACCCCTCCCTCACCCTCACCCCCACTCTCACTCTCCCCCACTCTCACCCTCACCCTCANCTCCACCCTCACCCCCACTCTCAACCCTCTCCCTCACCCACTCTCACTCTCACCCTCACTCTCACCCTCACCCTCACTCTCACCCTCTNCCTCAACTCACCCTCACCTCACCCCCACTCTCACCCTCACCCTCACTCTCACCCTCACTCTNCACCCTCACTCTCACCCTCACCTCACTCTCACCCTCANCCCCAACTCACTCTCACCCTCACCCTCCCCTCACTCTCNCCCTCACTCTCACCCTCACCCCCACTCTCACTCTCCCNTCACTCCACCCTCACTCACCCTCACCNTCACTCTCACCCTCACTCTAACACTCACCCTCACTCTCACCCTTACACTCACCCTCACTCTCACCCCCCCTCCCCCTCACTCTCACCCTAACACTCACTCTCACCCTCACTCTCACCCGCACTCTCACTCTCACCCTCACTCTCACACTCACCCTCACCCTCACCCCCACCCTCCCCCCACCCTCACTCTCACCCTCACTCTCACCTCCACTCTCACCCTCACCCCCATTCGCACTCTCACCCTCACTCTCACCCCACTCTCACCCTCACTCTCACCCTCACCCTCTCCCTCACCTCTCCCTCACCCTCGCACTCACCCTCACTCTCACTCTCACCCTCTCCCCCACGCTCACTCTCACCCTNACCCTCACCTCACCCTCACCNTCACTCTCACCCCCACTCTCACCCTCACCCTCACCCCCCTCTCACCCTCACTCTCACCCACACTCACCCTCTCCCTCACTCTCACCCTCACTCCACCTCACCCTCACTCTCACTCTCACCCTCACTCTCACCTCACCCTCACTCTCACCCCCACCCCCCTCACTCTCACCCTAACACTCACTCTCACCCTCACCCTCATCTCACCCTCACTCTCACCCTCACTCTCACCCTCACTCTCACCCTCACCTCACTCTCACTCTCACCCTCACTCTCACCCTCACTCTCACTCTCACCCTCACTCTCACCCTCACCCTCACCCTCACTCTCACCCTCACCCTCACTCTCACACTCACTCTCACCCTAACTCTCACCTTCACCCTAACACTCACTCTCACTCTCACTCTCACTCTCACCCCACCTCACCCCCACCCTCACTCTCACCCTCACTCTCACCCTCACTCTCACCCCCACTCTCACCCTCACTCTCACCCTAACACTCACCCCCACTCTCACCCTAACACTCACCCTCGCTCTCACCCTCACCCATACCCTTACCCTCACCCTCACCCCCACCCTCACCACCCACTCTCACTCTCACCCTCACTCTCACCCTCACCCCCACCCTCACTCTCACCCTAACACTCACCCTAACTCAAACCCTCACTTGAACCCTAACTCTTACCCGAACCCAACCCTAATCCCAACCCCAACTCTATCACTAACCACCAACCCAAACCTCAATACAAACTTAACCATAACTCCAACCCGAACCAAACGAAATTAACACGTCCAAGGCACATTTCGCGACCAATATATGATTAATAATAGAGAGTTTTGGTGTCGAGCACGTAAATATAAATGTGTCGTTAACTCACCACCACCCGAACTGCTTTTTATGTTTAGTTTTGTCCTTCTGCATACCTCCGATTTGCACGGTTGGCTACGTCAACAAGCATACATTTACCATTTGACTACGACGTTACCCTACCACAACGCTACCCTAACCCTCACTAACTATACCCCTAGTCCCTTGACCATATCACCCCTCAGTGTAAGGCAGAGAAAGGTCCTGGCAAGGATTCGTGAACGTCGCCTTGCCAGGCACGCTGAGGAGAGGCTTGCAGAGTCCCCATGTGGTTTCAGCCCGAGGCGGTCCTGCACAGATGCCATGTTGTCTTTCTGTCTGCTACAGCAGTGGTGTAAGGGATTTCAACAGGACCTACATCTCTGCTTTATTGACCTGGTCAAGGCCTGTGACACCATCAGTAGGCCTGGGCTTTTGGTTGTCCCCTCCTTTCGGTGCAAACGAAGTTCAACATACATATGTAGGACTCGTACAAGGGTTGTCTTTCTCTCCTCTTTATTTTTTTCTTAGAGTCCACCTTCGCCACGCCACCGCTCCGCGTCTCGGCGCGGCCTCGCTCCGCTCCGCGTCTCTCTGCTGCGCCACCGCTCCGCGTCTCTCCGTGCCCTCACTCCCGTCGCTCCGCGTCTCTCTACCTCACTGTCGCTACGCTTGTCGTCTCTACGGTTTCTCCTACTCTGCATCCTTCCGATGCATGGCTACCCTGGTTGCTCACTGCGTTCTCGCTACCACTGTCTCTCCGTGCTTTACTCTACTAACACTGTCTCTCTATGCTTTACTCTACTATCACTTGCTCTGCGACTCCCGGGCACCGTTACTGCAGCTCCATCCACGACGCCGACTCGTACAGGACTCCCTTCTCTCCGTTGCGCTCTGGCTTATATCCCCACACCAATTAATCTCCCTAATTATCTCTACCCCCCGCTTATCGCTCGCCCCCTGGCCCCCGTGTCACGTGGCCTTGTTTTCGCCGCCGGAGCGACGCCAGCTAATGCCCAATTGCCTTTCCAGCCAATCACTGGCCTGTGTCCTCCCGGCTACCCTGACACTGTTTCAACCCTTAACGACCCACTTCGCCTAAAGTCACAACAACAACCATTACCTCACATCACCCCACTGTACTGTGCTTGCTCGCATAGCAACAGAGGCGGGGATGCGTGGCACGCTATACTCAGCCCTACATCCCCCCCCCCCTGTGAAAAAAACTAGCCGTCCCGGCTAAAACAACGCGAAACCCACAGTACACGAAAAGTTCAACAGATGCACAATATATATACAACCCCGAGTCCCAGGAATTTAAGTAAAAGTTAATCGTCGTGAACGTGTTCCCGCGGCCGGTCCGTCTCCCCGACTCAATGGAACAGGGGCTAGGGCATCCCCGTCCGTGGCCGCAGGGCAGCGTTCTGCCCAAACGTGTGTCCATCTCCATCCCCCTATCCATCTCTCGACGAGAGCCACCCATGGCCTTGTGCGTCCCGGCGTGTCCGTCGCTTCAAAGATGGTGTTCCTGCAGGCACACGGGGGGTAAACCGCTGAGGTGCATCTTCCCATCGCCCCCAGGACACTCGTCGGACACATCCAATACAGGCCGTCCCGGGATTGGAGATGATGCATAATATGGCACAACATATCTTTTAATCGTGACGGGTGAATGTGCCACAACCGTCGACCGTAGCGAATCCTTACACTTTGATCCCGACGAACTTCCACAATCTCAACGGGCCCCTGCCAGGGCCGGTGGAACTTTGGTGACGTGCCCACCGGCACCATCGGACAATGTAACCAAGCCTTGTCCCCCACTTGCCATGGTTCCCGTGGAGGCTGCCCCCCGTGCAGACGCTCATTAGCTGCCTGCCTTCGTTCCGTATTCCGCAGCGAGGCCTCCCTGGCCTCGTTCAACCGATCCAATGCCTCGCACATGGGGACAGCCACCACTGGCGACTTGCTCTTAGATTTCACACCCAGCCTGACCAAGGCCGGGGCTTCTGGTTCACGCCCATATCAGATAAAAGCGAATATCCTGTATAAGCGTGTGGGGCCAATCTATAAGCGGCCAAAGCCGCCGGGACATGTAAATCCCAATCCGTCTGAGCCGAATTAACCTGCTGGCACAACATAGATGTCAATGTTCGATGATGACGCTCGACCATCCCGTCGGTTTGCGGGTGGTATGGGATGTCCGGATTTTTCTCGTACCCGATGCGTCACACACCTCCTCAAAAGGCGGGACGAAATTTTTTTCCTGGTCTGTAAGCAGTGCTCCGGGGCCCCTTTATCGAAAATGTAACCCTGCAGAAAGGCCTCCACAATTGATCCTGCTGATTGGTCCACTAACAGCCATGCCATAGGCCACCGAATTAAGTTTCAACCCCACGAGCAAGTATTTGTGACCCGCGGGTAACGGGGAACGGTCCCAAAATATCAAGGGCCACAATTTCGTTAACCCGCGAAACACGTATCATTGCAATGGTACCCGATATGGCTGGGCTGGCGCCTTCCGCCGTGCGCACTCTGACAAGCTTTAACGTACAAATGAACGTCATTCTGCAACCCCGGCCAATAGAAATCATTACTTAAAGTCAAAGCGGTTTTCTTCTCCCCCAAGTGCATCAACCGCGTGCGTGTCGGAAATGAGTTTCCTCGTAAACACAGCGGCACCACTATACAAAATTTCTGTAAGACGACATCCCATCTGACCAGGAGGTCGTCAATGAGTTGGAGAAAAGGCCGATCATCCGAGTGTTTGGAGCGAGAGGCCCGTAGCCTCATCCTGGTAAGCGACGGATCATCTATTTGCAACCGCACCCAACGCCCCCGTGACAAACCCAACAACCCAGGCTCAGTATCCAGTGTCTCGTCAACCCAGTTTGAATTAGCTGCAGCGGCCATTCTCGGCTCGCTCTGCAGCGGCGGCCCACAATGCGGCGATCCCTCGGAGCACCGACACGAGCCCGATGCCTGAGGCAACCGGGACAAGCATCCGCGTTAACATGACGTACCCTTCCTGTGCTGGACCGTAAATGAGTATCCCTGCAGGACCTCAAGCCAGCGGGCCATTTGGCCCGAGGGTTGATTGATCCGCAAGGAGTACTGCAATGCCGCGTGGTGGTGCGGACCAAAAACTGTCGCCCGTACAAGTATGGTCGATACAACTGCACAAAATGAACAATCGCCAACAATTCCCTGCGCGTTACGCAATACCTTTGTTCGCCGGGACAGTACCCGGCTGCCATATGCGACGACCCTTTCAACACCGTTAATTGTTTGCGACAACACAGCTCCAATGCCCGTGTCACTGGCATCCATGTCCAACGTAAACATTTCCGCAAAATTGGGATACCCGAGCGGCGGTGCGTCCGCCAACGCGTCCCGGAGCGTTTCAAATGAACGCTGCTCCTCAACACCCCATAGAAACTTTTTACCCTTAGCAGTGAGCGTGTGCAGTGGCCTCGCAATCGTAGCAAAATTCTTAACAAATCGCCGATAATATGACGCAAAGCCCACGAAGCTGCGTACTTCCGACACCGTTTAGGCACTGGCCACGCACGAACACAACTAGTTTTCTCCGGATCCGTTGCGCCCCCGCTTCGCTGACCACATGACCAAGATATTTAATGGAAGTTTGGGGTTTAAACTTCAAATTGGCGCCCCTTACCCTGCCAAACGCAGCTGCAGCCGCTGCAAATGTCCCTCGAAATCCTTACTGAACACAATGACGTCGTCCAGGTAAATCAAACACGACTCCCACTGCAATCCCGTCAACACCAGCTCCATCAGTCGTTGAAAAGTGGCTGGTGCGGAGTGCAGCCCCATCGGCAATACATTAAAGTGAAACAATCCTTGCGGCGTGCGAAAACCGTCTTCGGTTTAGATGCCTCGTCCAAGGACAATTGCCAAAAGCCCGATAAGAGGTCTAATGTGGAAAAAAATTAGCGCCGGACAATGCGTCCAATGAGTCGTCAATGCGCGGAAGCGGATAAGCATCCGCCACCGAAACTTTATTCAATTTCCGGTAATCTACACAAAATAGCAGAGAGCTGTCCCTCTTTTTTACCAACATGATCGGGGCTCCCCATGGCTGTACGAAGGGGATACGATATCCTGTTGCAACATCTCGTCAACCGTCCTCCGAATGTAATCCTTCTCCAGCGGGCTCACCGGTGAGATTCAATCGACAGGGGCCGCATCTCTAGTGTCAATGTGATGTCGCAACAAGGTCGTACGACCGACGTCAAACTTCCCCGAGCTAAACACATCCCTAAATTCCCAAAGCAACTCCCTTAACCGTGTCCGCTGCTCGGTGTCAAATCGTCTTACCTTCATACAATTCGCGAAACCAGCTCGGTTCCTCCTCTGGTCGCGGCAGCGTGTTCCCCCCCCCCCCCCGCTGCCAAACACACGTGGCTTTCTGAACCTCGTTCGACTGACACGTGTGCCAGCGTGGTCCCTTCCTGAATAACGACCGGCTCGTGCCCCGTGTTTACAATCTGAATAAACGGTTCGGCCGTCGCTGGCACCATCGTAAAAGCCCCTACCAAAGAGGGCATTCGTGACACGGCATTTGAAGGTGACAATAATATACCCTCCTCCAAGTTACCTACTGACAGCCCCTTTTTCAATTTCAACGGGACAAGCATCTGCGTCGCAGGCGGAACGCGCACCGTGCGGCTAACCACACCTGGACCACAGCGTTGACATGAGCAAATTTAGACAGAGTACCCAAAAATTATGCACTTCCCTGATGGCAATTCCAACTGTCCCCTTTCAATCAAAATCTTAATCGGCATCTTTTGCAAAAAATCCGTGCCAATAAACAAGGCACAGCCAGAACAGACGAAACCAAAATGTACCCCGTTACACACACCTCCCCGACCTGTATCGTTGCTAGTATACGACCCATAATTCCCAAACTACCCCCATTTGCCGCATACACGGGCCCTCCACCGGTTCCAAAACATGGGCCGAAGCAGGGAGCAATCGAAAGGTGTGCAAAGAAATAAGCATCGCGGATGCCCCCGTGTCAACAATAACCCGAATTTGAATCCTTGAACAAACGCCATCACATCCGACGAACCCGCGCAGCTCCCACAACACGATGAGCCAACGCACCCCATACCGCATTACCTTGAGCATCATACAAGGGGGATCAACATTATGTATCGACGCGGATGGGTGAGGTGTAGGATACGGCCGTGTATTGCGGTGTCGCGACTCCTGGTAATCCTGCGCTGGGTAGAATCCCCGATTGTAGGGTCCCGATGAACGTGGAAGACACGTCTCCGTCTCCAGCAGTCCCGCGCGAAGTGTCCTCGCCGCCGCACTCGTAGCAGCGTGACGGACCCACGTCCGCCCGCATCCGAGCGGCGGTGTGGCTCAACGGTGGTCGCGGCCGCTGCCGTCAGCGGCGTCAGCTCTCCCTCCGGTAGACCACGTCTGATCCAACGCCCACCACCAGGGGCCGAGATGGCCCCGCCGATGGCTCGTCGCGAAGATCCAGGTTGACCTGGATGTTCCTGGCAAGCTGCAAGGATGACCCATCATCGTCGTTGTCGCTGGGAAGTGAGAGGACTTGTAGCTCCTTCGCCATCTGCAACAGCTTCTCCTGGGCCAAAGAATCAAGGGCCGCTTCGTCCATTGCCGGGTAAGCCGCTTGGCCAAGAGTCAACAGCGCACTCCGATACGCGAGGGAGATTCTTCTTCCGCCCGTCGCCTCAATTGAAACTTGCGCTTGGCGACCGAGCGAGGTTCGTAAATCTTCTGCATCGCCGCAAATATCTCTGCAAGGACAAGCGAACCCCTCGAGGGAGACCGTAAAACGTCGCCAACGCGTCGTCGTCCAAAGCCGTTGGCAGCGCCGTATGCTTGAGCCTCGTCCACCCGAGCGACTCATACGCTGCCCGAAATCGTCGTGTAAACGCCGTCCAGTCGCCGACCGGGACCTCGAAGCATTCCACGTGCAGCCGACGTGGCGTGCTCGAGGCCAGCGACTCGGTTCCTCCTCCTCGTCCAGCGGCGCACCTGGCGCCTCGGGAGATCCAGCCGCGCCGTCAGCCCCCGCAGATGTAACGAGGTCGTGCGGCTGCGGATCCAATCCCGTCGGCGCTTCCCGCATCGACCGCAGAACTCGATCAAATTCTTGCGAGCACCGCCATCCTGGCCTCCCACGCCGCCATCGCAGCTCTCCACACGTGCGGGGCTCGGCTCCTCCTCGTCGTGCGTGTCGACCTCATCGTGCGGCGGTGCTTGCTCCGTCACGTCCTCCGGCGATACGGGGGCCTCTGCTCCTGATGGAGGTATCACGTCCGATCGCTGCTCTCCGCCGACGAGGCTGCCGGTAAGTTCTTTTTCTTCATGACTTTCTTGGACATCTCGGTGCAGGTCCGTTATCACTTCTGACACCAGTTGTAGGACTCGTCAAGGGTTGTCTTTCTCTCTCTTTATTTTTTTCTTAGAGTCCACCTTCGCCGCGCCACCGCTCCGCGTCTCGGCGCGGCCTCGCTCCGCTCCGCTCTCTCTGCTGCGCCACGCTCCGCGTCTCTCCGTGCCCTCACTCCGCTCCGCGTCGCTCCGCCTCTCTACCTCACTGTCGCTACGCTTGTCGTCTCTACGGTTTCTCCTACTCTGCATCCTTCCGATGCATGGCTACCCTGGTTGCTCACTGCGTTCTCGCTACCACTGTCTCTCCGTGCTTTACTCTACTATCACTTGCTCTGCGACTCCCGGGCACCGTTACTGCAGCTCCATCCACGACGCCGACTCGTACAGGACTCCCTTCTCTCCGTTGCGCTCTGGCTTATATCCCCACACCAATTAATCTCCCTAATTATCTCTACCCCCCGCTTATCGCTCGCCCCCTGGCCCCCCGTGTCACGTGGCCTTGTTTTCGCCGCCGGAGCGACGCCAGCTAATGCCCAATTGCCTTTCCAGCCAATCACTGGCCTGTGTCCTCCGGCTACCCTGACACTGTTTCAACCCTTAACGACCCACTTCGCCTAAAGTCACAACAACAACCATTACCTCATCACCCCACTGTACTGTGCTTGCTCGCATAGCAACAGAGGCGGGGGATGCGTGGCGCGCTATACTCAAGCCCTACACATACATCACCAAGGACCTTTATGATGGTGGGCAGACCCAGGAGTTGTGGGGCAGTTAAGGAAGCAGTTGGTAAGTTTCCATAGCTGGGCAGAGTGATTATGACCAGTTCTGGTAAGGGGCCGCCCATAAATGACGTCACGCGATTTTGAACGATTTTTGACCCCCCCCCCTCGTCACACGGCGTCACAAAGCTCTGCCCCCCCCAAAATAAAACATGCTTCAAATCGCTTTAAACTATTGTCATTGTAGTGCGTATTTAATGTGCCGCTGGACTCTGATGTTGTAGAAGAAAACATTTATTAAAAAGTCTTTGAATTAAGTAGAACGTGTTGTCTATATTTATTTAAAGTTGCGCATTTTTACGTGACGTCACATTTCTCACCCCCCCCCCCTCGTCACACATCGTCACAAATGTCTGACCCCCCCCCTAGGTGCGTGACGTCATTTATGGACGTCCTCTATGGCAGCGGAGGTCTCATTCCAAATCAGTCGTGCGATCGATATATATTTCATCAGCAGCATAACGCTGTGTGTGGCCTGACGCTCCACACGAAGCTCCGGGTCTTCTCGGCCACAGTTATACCCTCGATTTTCGATACTTGCGAAACGCCGATTTGAAACATTCAGGCTAGCCTGCCTACGGTCTACCCTGGGTTTAACCAGACATGATGACTGTATCGAGCTCACATACCCTTGAAATATCTGGACATAGGCTGGGTTGGCTGGGTCATGTCGCCCGCATGCCCAAGCAGCTTCTGTTTGCCCGGACAGAGAGGGCTAAACGGGCGCGGCACGGGCTAGAGAAGAGATGGAGTGATGTGGTCAGGAGGACGTGGAGCTGAGTGACTTGCCGACGACTGGCACCAGCGTGTCGAGATCGGCCTCTGTGGAGGAGGCTCGTGAAGGACGCGACTGGGCAGTTGGAGGCAGTCGCCCTCCAGCAACTGCGAAGGGCAGAGGAGCGACGCTCACAACAACGAGCGGAGCGCCGGGTCGCTAAAACGCAGCAAGCTGGCACAGTGGAGAGAACAGCGGGTGCATCTGTCAGTCACCCATGGACTCCTGGCTCTGTCCCGTGACCTCATGCCAGCGGCGAGCCATCGGCACTTCACGTGGCCTCAAGGTGCACATAGCCTGGCACAAGCGCCGTGGGGTCGTCGCCGGCAGTGAGTGGCGAACGGCTGCGGCTGCTGCTGTTGTTGTNTAGTTCGGGATGGGCGGTGTTCGCTCTGCATCCAGTGAGTGTTGTGGGAGCGGTGGCGCAGTGGTTAGCGGACTGCACGCTATGAACCCCGGCGATCCAGGTTCGATTCCCGCGTATGATCAACACCGGTGGACGAATACTGAACGGTCGTGGGGCTCCCCTAGGTCGTCAAATGAGCACCCGGCGCGGCGTGTCAATGTCGCCACTCGGTTCGGGGCACCCCCCCCCCCCCGTGTGCCTGCGTAGAGCCCATGCTCGTTGTGTCGGCTGTACGGGAGATCTTTGTCGGGGCACGCTCCCATCCGAAAGGGAACTCGGAGCGTTGATGAATACGAGGGGTGGGGGGCAGGGGAGGGCAAAGGGAGAGGGGGAGGTAGAGTGGGAGGGGGTCCCCCGCCCGGGAGGTCCCCCCACCCCCTCCCTGCACCTCCCATCATAGCTCGGGCCCATGCGGTGACGACCAAACCCTCGAGCGCACGGACGGACACACACGTGCCGAGGACATCACCACACCACCACCATCACCACCGTCGTCGTTCCCATCATCACCCTGCAAAGCCATCGTCATCAATACAGCATCGGCCATCACATCGACAACCCCTTCGGCATTGCCCAGCGTAGATGACGTCGCGGTCCACCGGGCCGCTATCTGAACAAAGCTGCAGGGAGAGAGAGTGGAGTGAGAGCGGGAGAGAGGGGAGAGAGTGGGAGTGAGAGCGAGGCGTGACGAGAGAGGGGGGAGACGGGAGAGAGACGCGAGAGAGTGGGGCACAGGGAGGCAGAGGCTGGAGAGGGGAGAGAAGACAACGGCACGAGGGAGCCGCGGAACCGACTTGCCCTCTCCGGGACACCGCGCGCCCCTCGCTGACTGAGTAACACACACACACAGTCACACACACACCAACACCCACACCACACGTCACACACACACCAAAACACCCACACACACACTCACACACACCCACACACACACNGTCACACCCCACACACANTCACACACACACACCCAACACCCACACACACACACACACACACACGCCCACACACACACACACACTCCACACACACACACACACCCACACACACACCCACACACACACCAACACACACACACNCACACACACCCACACACACCANTCACACACACCAACACCCACACACACAGTCCACAACACCAACCCCCACACACACGTCACACACACACCAACACCCACACACACACTGCACACACACACCCACACACACACGACACACACCGTACACACACACACGTCCACACACANTCTGGTGGAACACACACACACNTCACACACACACACACCCACACACACACNTCACACACACCTGGTGAGCACACACACACNCGTCACACACACACACACCATACACACACNACACACACACACGTCACACACACTCGAACACCCACACACACACTNACACANCCACACACTCACAACAACACACCCACCCACACACACCACACACACACTCACACACACCCAACACCCACACCACCCGTCACACANACNCCACACACACACACGTCACACACCCACACACACACNTCACACACACCCACACACACACATCACTTTGGGTGTACACCACTCACACACACNCANTCACACAACACACCNACACACACACACGTCACACACACACAGTCACCACACACGCAACACGGCCNACACACACCACCGCACACACACACACACACATGTCACACACACACTCAACACTACCANCNACACACACACCACACACACNCAGTNACACNCACANAACANCCACAACACACANTCACACACACACACACCCACACNTCACTACCACACNAACACACAAACACACNCACCCACACACCACANTCACCNCNCTACACNCACACCACCACTNACCACTACANCAACACCAACACACACACAACAACCGCCATTCGCCACTAAGTGGCGTGACGTCACCACGACGCTTGTGCCAGGCCATGTGCACCTTGAGGCCACGTGAAGTGTCGAACGCCCGCTGGCAGGTTACGGGCAGACCCAGGTGCCACGGGTCGACTGACCGAATGACCGAGATGACTGGCTGATGCACCACCTGTGCCCCTACTGTACCAACTTGCTGTGCTTTAGCCACCGGCGCTCCGCTCGTTGTTGTGAGCGTCGCTCCTCCGCCCTCCGTTGTTGTTGGAGGGCGACTGCCTCCAACTGCCCAGTAGCGTCCTTCACGAGCCTCCTCCACTGAGGCCGATCTTGACACCGCTGGTACCAGTCATCGGCAAGTCCACTCAGCTCCACGTCCTCCTGTACCACATCACTCCATCTCTTCTCTAGCCCGTGCCGCGCCCGTTTAGCCCCTCGATCCGGCCGAACAAAAGCTGTTTAGGCATGCGGTGGCTGGGCATGCGGGCTACATGACCCAGCCAACGCAGCCTTGCCTGCCGGAGGAGCTCACCGATGGACTTTGCCCAGATCTTTCAAGGACTTGTGAGCTCCTCACACAATCCAGCCTGGTTAAACCCAGGATGGATCGTAGGCAGGCCAGCCTAAATGTTTCCAACCGGCGAAGGGAGGAATGACCGTGGCGAGAAGACCTGAAGCTTCGTGCGGAGCGACAGACCAGGTAGCTTCCACACAGCGTTACGCAACCGATGAAAGATATTGCCGCTCGACTGATTCGGAGTGAGACCTCTGCTGATAAACTGGAGCCGGTCATAAGCACACTTTCTCCACACCGGTTCCCATCACCGATTGGGAGTTGTGGGGTGGGTTGCCCGATGCATAGTTTTGGAAGGGCTGATGGTAAGGCGCCACCTCTTAGTGGCACGCTCCAGGTGCAGCAGCAGCACCTCCAACTCCTCTGAGGGAGCAGCAATTACCAGATCATCAGCATACATAGTGGTTGAGCAATAGGGAGCCATCCTTGACCGCACCCAGGCATCGATCAGCCTCCCATTGTATCTGTACAGATGGAAATTCCTCCGGTACAGCTTTTGAAGGCTTCACGAACTACGTGGACAAAATAGATGTTAAATAATGTGGAAGCCAGAGGACACCCTGTCGCACCCAAGGTGTACAGGGAATGGCTCTGACTCCCGGCCACGTCGTTTACCCGGGCCCGCTCACCATCATGAAGGTCCTTAATGATCGTGAGCAGAGGGTCAGGACTCCGAAAGCACGAAGAACAACCAGAGCCCAGGCCTATTGATGGTATCATAGGCCGTGACCAGGTCATAAAGCAGAGATATAGGTTTTTTTGGATTCCCTACACCTCTGTTGTAGCAGACAGACAGAAAATATGGAATCAGTGCAGGACCGCCCTTTCCTGAAACCGCTTTGGGCTCCGCAAGCCTCTCCTGGCAAGGCAATGTTGAATAATCCTTGCCAGGACCTTTCCCGGCACACTGAGGAGATGCCCCTGTAGTTGTTACAGTCTGTGCGGTCCCCCTTCTTAAAGAGGGGACCACCAGGGCATCCTTCCAATCCTGCGGAACCCGTCCAGTGGTCCAGACTGTTGTTATGATGTCATGTAGGGCAGTCTGTGCACAAACGCCACCCTCCCTCAGCATTTCGCTTGGGAGATCATTTCGGCCAGTGCTTTTCCTGGTCTCAGACTCTGGATCGCCTTCATACTTCCTCAACAGAGGGCACCTCAGCCAACCACTCACAGGGGTGACTTCTTCCAATATTTAAGGCATCGCAGCCTTGGTAGGGTCATACCCACTTTGTCCCACGTTGTTTCCTGGGTGAGGGATTTTCCCTCCCCAGGACCTCACAGAAATGTTCAGAAAATCTGCAACCTGTTCCTGGGCGGTCGGAGATTGGATCACCATTTTTCCCCTAATGATGGTAATAGGTGTGGCGCTGCAGGTTACTTTTTTTATGTAATTAAATAGCGATTTGTGACGCCCACTGGGGCATCTCCTCAGCAATCCGCAACCACCACCCATCCTTGCAGCGCCTCACGGCTCTCCGAACCTCCGAGCGAAGGCTGCGGTAAGCCTCCTCATTCTCTAATGTGGGATTCTGTAGACGATGAGAGTGGGCCTGTCGCTTTTTCTCAGCCAGCCTGAACACCTCCTCTGTCAGCCAGGGTCTCTGGGAGGTCTGGACCATGTACCCAACGCGGCCATTGCAGCTGCATGAGCTACAGTCCTAAACCTCACCCATTCCCCCTCAACATCAGGAGGATGGGGACGATGCCAACCCCAGCTGCAAGTGATGTTGAAATTCTCACTTCCAACTTTTATCAGCTAGCTGGGACCAGGCCACTATGGGTTTGAATGGGGTCCTGGCAGGCGCATCTTACAGATGACAAGTGATGGTCAGTGGGCAGATCAGCTCCACGGTAGGTCCTGGTGTCAAGGACATGGGCCGTATCTGCTGTTCCATCACTATGTAATCCAGCAGATATTCCTGCTTGGACCCGGGATGGATCCATGATGTTGTGTGGATACGCTGATGCCGGAACAGCCTGTTGGTAATTACAAGCCGATGGGCTGCACAAAAGTCTAGCAGCCTCCTACCGTTATTGAGCTGATCTGGCCCATGCCTTCCAATCACTCCAGACCAGGTGCCAGCATCATGACCAACTCGGGCATTAAAGTCGCCCAACAGGATGACTCTATCGCGAGGGTCCACTTTAGCTAGAACCTGTGACAGGTCATAGAAGGCATCTGACTCATCGGCTTTGCCTGCATCCCTCCACGATTGTTCGTCTTCGGTAGGGGCATAAGTAACAATGACCTCCACTCCTCACCTCTGGTTGATGGAAGGCGAGCCCAAAGTAACATGGGGCTTATCACTTCCCACACCTCACCGCCACGCTCCCATGCCCCTTCACTCGTTTGTTCAGAAGAAGAGCTACTCCCTGTTGTTTGGCAGTCTCCTGCCCGAGTAGAGGACTGTCCACCCTCATGGTGGCAGGAGCCAGAGCCAGTCCACCGGACCTCCTGAATACCACAGAGATCCAGATGGTACCGGTCCAGCTCCCGACTGAGGAATGACAGCCTTCCCTCCGCAGTGAGCGTTCCAACATGGCACTGCTCATCACAGCGTTGCCGTCTAGCACCCACGAGGAGGTAGGGGGTTGTTTTGCCGGACCATCAACACACACACACCAAAACACACACACACCCACTCACACACACCCACGCACACCCACACAAACACCAACACACAAATACATCAAAACACTCCACAACACACACCCAATACATGCACCCAAATCCCCCCCATCACACACCAAATACAGACGCACAAACCATCACACACGATCACACACACATCATCACACACGGATACATCGCATCACTCACACACACCATCACACACGATCACACACACATCATCACACACGGATACATCGCATCACTCACACACACCATCACACACGATCACACACACATCATCACACACGATACATCGCATCACTCACACACACCATCACACACGATCACACACACATCATCACACACGGATACATCGCATCACTCACACACACCATCACACACAATCACACACACATCATCACACACGGATACATCGCATCACTCACACACACCATCACACACGATCACACACACATCATCACACACGGATACATCGCATCACTCACACACACCATCACACACAATCACACACACATCATCACACACAATCACACACACATCATCACACACGGATACATCGCATCACTCACACACACCATCACACAAAGATATCCCGTATAGCCTTAACAGACTGTTGGACAGGTGCTGTGCAGCCTAGGCCCTTCATCAGGGTGAAGGGGGCGCACGAGCGCCTCCCGTCTGGCCGCCTTTGTCTCTGCAGCAGTGCCAAGTACCTAATTTCATTAAGGCCGAGTGGATCTAAGGGAAGGCCCAGGAACGGGTCTGATGTAATTCGCCACCGTTGGCCGTGAGTCGTATTTCAAGTCGCTGGTTCCTCGCGTAATGCGCTTAACACTGCACCGCCGCTCCCCAATCCATAACGCGTGCACACTCCTCGTGTAGCTTTTAACGGGCTGGTGGGGCAAATGCTGTTAGCGAGCACATATTAAGACCTGAACGACACACGAAGGGTGGTGTGGCCATATCCACGCCCGGTCGCCTTTTTCTCCCCACGCTGAGTCGATCTCATGTGGCCCGGTTCGATTGCGCAGTGCGCTAACCATTGCGCCNCCCCCCCCCCCCCATTCGCAACGCAGCGGCGCTGACATCCACAAGGCTGTCCGTGCCAGGCTAGGTGCACCAGGTGCAGAGTTAAATATAGCTTTGGGATGTGAACCAGACTAATTCCCAGAATAGATAAGTGAACGATTCGACTCATCCCCACATCAGGTGTAACTCTCCACCGCTCTCGGCATTCGGTGCCTCATCAGGCGAGTCGGGCTCGCTCACCAGCACCATCTCCGGGCGTGGATTCGACATTCAGAGTCTCATCAGCGGAGGCTCGCTTGAACCGCTGATGGCGAAAGTGCCGCAGGTGTTGCGAGGCGAGGGCCTCTCCGTGAGCGCACGGCTCCCCAGTTCGACGCGGGGCTCCAATGTGCACCATGCTCGCTCGTAATCAGCAGCAGAATCGGCGTTACAATTCCGAGAAGTGACCGCGTCAGGCGTGGGTGGCCCGGTGCCTATTTGCATGTCTGGCTTCTTGAGAGTTGTCGTCGTGGTGGCGATGGTGACGACGGGGATGCATCAGCGATCCGCGTAGCGATTATTACCGACCTCGAGGCAGAGAGGAGACGCATCCAATCAGCACAGCAACACAGACGTTTGTTGTACTGCACTATAGCTCCCACGTCTATGTGCTCTGCACTCACCAGCCCATGCAACCAGCGGGAGAAGTATGGTCTAATACCCCCCCCCCACACACGCACGATCAGTACGGGCACGAAGTGGCATTCACAGAGCCACAGACTCACACAGAGACACACTGACCTATACAGGGAACCCACAGACTCGCATAGAGACCCATAGAGTGACATAGATACCCATAGAACCAAATGACTACACAGGGATCACATAGAGACCCATTATGATGACGCTTGGTTATCCGGGAAACCCTCCTTGACTGAGGCTCAAGACTCATTTTTGGGAGGGTCCTGCCAGGTTTTCGCAGTAGCCCAGCATCTGGCGACGAACAGGAGACGGCGCGGGTCGACGTTGGATCTGTAACGAGGCAGGCGACTGAACAAACCTCTCCACCACCCAATGGCGGAGCCAGGATTTTCAGGTAGGGGGGCAACCCCTCCAGCAATGAAAAATTATAGTTGTTAGTAAGGAGTTGTTAGTGAGTAAGGACTTGTTAGTTAGTAAGGACTTGTCCCTTGCTTTTTATTCGACGCGTGTGCGGCGATGGCGCAGACATCGATCGAGAGTCGAATTCGAACCGCGTTGTGTGATCGGCATCGCGCTCGCTGAAGGTGTTGATGCCTTCAGGGAAGTCGTGTACTGGATACACAACTGTGCACAATTCTGTGAGTCACTTAAATTTGCTTTGCCGTTATTTATTGCCATTTATGGATTCAGACTATTGTCCTATCATCTCATCGAGTCTCTGGCACATTATAATATGCTACACAGTGGCAGTGGGGGTCGCAAAATGCCGATTTATTACTAATACACCCGAATGATCCGATCGAAATTAGGGATTTCGATCGGATCATTGTGGGGGGGGGGGGCACGTGCCACCCCACCCCCACTGGCTCGGCCAGTGCAATCACAACCCTCTCATCATCACCACCACCCTCTCATCATCACCACCACCCTCTCATCATCACGACTAGCCTCTCATCATTACCACCACCCTTTCATCATCATTACCACCACCCTCTCATCATCATCACCACCACCCTCTCATCATCACCACCATTTCATCATCATCACCACCACCCTCTCATCATCACCACCACCCTTTCATCATCATCACCACCACCCTCTTATCATCATTACCACCACCCTTTCATCATCATTACCACCACCGCTCATCATCATCACCACCACACCCTCTCATCATTACCACCACCCTTTCATCATCATTACCACCACCCTCTCATCACCACCACCACCCTCTCATCATCACCACCACCCTTTCATCATCATCATCATCACCACCACCCTATCATCACCACCACCCTTTCATCACCACCACCCTCTCATCATCATCACCACCACCCTATCATCATCACCACCCTTTCATCATCATCACCACCACCTCATCATCATACCACCCTTTCATCATCATTACCACCACCCTTTCATCATCATCACCACCACCCTCTCATCATCATCACCACCACCCTCTCATCATCACCACCACCACTCTCTTCTTGATCCCCAACATCTGGGCCGGCCATTCCTTCTCCCCCTCCTCATAAGAGAGATGATAGGGGAAGGGGGGGGAGATGGAAAATAGAGGGAGCTGATGGGAGAGAGGAGGCAGGAGAGATGACATAGTGGGTGGGGAGAGAGATGGGAGAACGAGGAGAGACAGCGGAGAGAGGGGGAGTTTCGTGATTCCCCTGCCCTCTCCTCCCTCTCGTCCTAGGACCCTACAAGAGGACGGGACGTCTCTGCCCGACCCGCCCCGTGGAGGATGTGTTTGTGATGGTTTCGCGTGACCCCTTCTGGGCGCTATATCGACACGGGCGTTAAAATACATCCATTCGGGAATGATGTACAATTACAGAGTACTGTAAGTGCAAACGAATCGCTCTCAATTAGTCAACCCATTTACTGTACTGAGGACTGCTCACCCCACCCCCTGCTCCCCTCCCACTCTGTCTAACCCCTGCTTCTAAACAAAGCCATTCCAGGAAACAACATCAGCAGAGACTCCATGCACTCACTCTCTGCCCTGTCACTCTCCCCTCGCCCTCTCCCTCCTGTCCCACCCCGTTTCTCACTCTCCATCTCCCGTCACACTCTCCTTCCTGTCACTCTCTCCCCACTTAATCATTAATTCAGTTCATGTAAGAGTTGCATGCTAGGGGAGAGGCCCTATGAGGAGGGCCCTGAGAGAGGGGGAGGGGCCTTGGGAAGGGGGGCGGGGCCTCGGGAAGGGGGGANGGGGCTGTGGGGTGGGGCTGATGAGATAAGAACCAGAGCGCGGCGTGGAGCTGTGTCGTCGGGGAGAGCGGAGTGGGCTCTGTGGTGTGGGAGACTCACAACCGCACAATACAAATCCAATACCAATACCCTCCATTCGCCACTAAGTGACGGTGATGTCACTATGGAGTCTGTGCCAGGCCAGGTGCACTTTTAGGACACGTAAAGTGTCGAAGGCTCGCTGACAGGAGGTCTCGGGACATACCCAGGTGCCAGGGGTTGGCTGACTGAGATGACCGGTAGATGCACCAGCTGTACCCTCTACTGTGCCAACTTGTTATATTTTATCCGCCCGGCGCTCCGCTCATTGTTATGTCGCTCCTCTGCCTTCCATTGTTGCTGGAGGGCGACTGCCTCTAACCGCTCAGTAGCAGCGTCCTTCACGAGCCTCCTCCATAGAGTCGGATCTTGACACCGCTGGTACCAGTTGTCGGCAAGTCCACTCAGATCCACATCCTCTCACACTGCATCAATACATATCTACTCCAGCCCTATCGTGCCCGTTCAGTCCCCTCGACGTGACCAAACAGAAGCTGTTTAGGCATGCGGTGGCTGGGCATGCGGGTACACGACCCAGCCAACGCAGCCTTGCCTGCCTTGAGGAGCTCACTGATTGGAATGTGTCCAGATCGTTCAAGGATTTGTGAACTCCTCACACAATTCAGCCTGGTTAAACCCAGGATGGATCGTAGGCATGCCAGAATGTTTCTAACCAGTGCAGATGTTCCATTAGAGGGGTCCACGTTTCACAAGCATAGTAAAGGGAGGGGATGACTGTGGTCGAGAAGACCCAAAACTTCATGCAGAGCGACAGACCGGGTAGCTTCCACACAGCATTGCACAAAAGATGAAAAGATAATGCTGCTCGACTGCTGTCAAACCGGAGCTAGTCATAAGCACCCTGCCCATGTATAGGAAACTCTCCACTCTCTACACAACTGCCCCATCACCAATGGACAGCTGAGGGGGTGAAGTGTTTGGTGGCACAAAATACCCAGGCAGGTGCTTGGTCTTGGTGGGGCTGATGATAAGGCCCCACCTCTTAGTCGCACACTCCAGGTTCAGCGACAGCGCCTCCAACTCCTCCTCTGAGTGAGCAGCAATCACCAGATCATCAGCATACATAGCGTGGTTGACCAATAGGGAGCGATCCCTCGACTGCACCCGATCATCGATCAACCTCCCGTTGTATCTGTACCACGTGGAAATGTCTCTGGTACAGCCATGCAAAGCTTCTCGAACTGCGTGGTCAAAGATGATCTTAAATCATGTGGGAGCCAGAGGACATCTCTGTCGCACCCCAAGGTGAATAGGGAATGGCTCCAACTCCTGGCCACGCAACTTTACCCGAGCCTGCCCACCATCATGAAGGTCCTTAATGATCGGGAGCAGCAGGTCAGGGACTTCGAAACACGATGAACTGCCCACAGCCCAGGCCTGTTGATGGCATCATAGGCCTTGACCAGGTCAATAAAGCAGAGATGTAGGTCGTGTTGGAATTCTCTACACCTCTGCTGTAGCAAACTGACAGAGAATATGTCATCCGTGCAGGACCGCCCTGATCTGAAACAATTTCCTTGCCTGGCAAGGAAATGTTGAATAATCCTTTCCAGGACCTTTCCCAGTACACTGAGATGAGAGATACCCCTACAGTCTGTGCGGTCATCCCTCTTAAAGGGGGGATCACTAGGGCATCCTTCCAATCCTGTGGAACCCGTCCTATGGTCCAGACAGTTGTGAAGATGTCATGTAGGGCAGTCTGCACACAGATGTCACCCTCTCTCAGCATTTCGCTTGGGAGATCGTCTCTGCATGCAGATGTCACCCTCTCTCAGCATTTCGCTTGGGAGATCGTCTCTGCACGCAGATGTCACCCTCTCTCAGCATTTCGCTTGGGAGATCGTCTCTGCACGCGGCGCTTTTCCTCGTCTCAGACTTCGGATTGCCCCTCGCACTTTCTCCACAAATGGCACCTCATCCAACCATTCAGAAGGGGTGGCTACTTCTGCTCTGCAAACCTGCAGACCTGTTCCTGGGGGTCGGAGATCGGATTACCATTCTTTCCCTTAAAGATGGTGATAGGTGAGGCACTGCAAGACTTTTTTGATGGAATTAAATATTGATTTGTAATTGCAGGTTATTGAGACAGATTCTATCTGCTCAGCAAACCCTCACCACTCATCCTTGCAGCGCCGCACGGCTCTCCGAATCTCTGAGCGAAGGCTGTGGTAAGCCTCCTCATTCTCCGATGTTGGATTTTGTAGACGATGGGAGTGGGCCTGTCGTTTTCTCTCAACCTCCTCCTTCAGCCAGGGTCTCTGGGGAGGTCTGGACCGCATACCCAATGCAGCTGTTGCAGCTGCAAGAGCCGCAGTCCTGAACCTCACCCATTTCCCCTCAGTATCAGAAGGAGAGGGCACGATGCTCACCCCAGCTGAAATTCCTGCTTGCAACTATCCTCAGCTAGCTGAGACCAGGCCACTGTAGGTTTGAATGGGGTCCTAGATGGACACCCACCACTGGAGTGGAAGAATGGCAGGAGCATTTTACAGATGACAAGTCGATGGTCAGTGGGCAGATCAGCTCCATGGTAGGTCCTGGTGTCAAGGACATCAGTCCGCATCCACTGGTCTATAATTACATAATCTAGCATATGTTCTTGCTTGGACCCGGCGTGCATCCATGATGTTGTGTGCATGCGCCGATATCAGAACAGTGTGTTCGTAATTACAAGCCCCTGGACTTCGAGCAGCCTCCTTACTTTATTATTGAGCTGATCTGGCCCATGCCAGATCAGGTGCCAGCATCATGACCAAGTCGGGCATTAAAGTCACCCAACAGGATGACTCTATCCCGAGGGGCCACTTTAGCTGGCACCTGGAACAGGAGGTTAAACAAGGCATCTGACTCAACGGCCTCCACTGTTGTTCATCTTCGGTTGGGGCATAAGCAACCACCTCATTCCTCACCTCTTGTTGATAGGGAGGTGAGCCCACAGTAGCCTGGGACTTACAGCTTCCCACACCTCACCACCACGCTTCCACACCACTTTCATTCTATTGTAGTTTCCTGCCCGAGTGGGCAACTGTCCACCTCTCATCATGACTGGAGCCAAAATCGGTCCACCGAATCCGCCTGTATTCCGCAAAGGTCCACGCAGAACCAGTCCATCTCCCGACAGAGGAGTGGCAGGAGTGGCAGCCTCTCCTCCGCAACGAGAGCCTGAACATTCCACGTGGCCAATGGCACGATCACAACAACCACAACCACCACCGACGTTCACCACTAAGTGGCGGTGACGTCACCACGGTGCTTGTGCCTGGGCAAGTGCACTTTGAGGCCACGTGAAGTATCCAAGGCTCGCTGCCTGGTCACAGGACAGACCCAGGTGCCATGGGTTGACCGACCGAGATGACTGGCAGATCAGAAACAGAATATATTTTCAGAATCAGAATATGTATTTATACTGGAGGAATCCGTTGAGCTGTAACGCTCTTTTTCACAGCTGTCCAGTAGGACAGATGCACCACCTGTGTTCACCACTTTGCCGACACACACACTCAGCTACACCGTACAGCCACACACACACTCCAAACACATTCCTCAATAACGCTGCGTGTGTGTGAAATCTTAAAATAAAAATAGCTACACTTTGGGCAATGATCCTTCATCATAGCCTATCATAATACTCGGCTACACAACCACAGCAGAGTACGCAGTTTATGTATATATATGTACACACACACCGATACACATGCTCCACATTTGAGAAATATACCTGCAGACAGGTCAATTGCAGCAACAACAACAACCATCGACCCGCTGCTCCGAGGACTTGGCAGGTTCCTCCTGAAAAAGAGCCACGAGACTCTAGTTACCTAATTTGATCAGGTGAGAACGCCTTTGTCTCTCCAGGTACACATTTAAAGCCGAGTCGACCTAGGGGAAGCCCAAGGCCGGTTTCAGATAATCATCACTGGATGTTAGCCGTGAGCAAGAGTGAAACTCGGGAACCGGCCCTGAACAACTGTGCCACCGCTCCCTTTACACACACAAGACCACATCACAACCACAAACCCACAACCTCACAACCACAAACCCAAGGAGGCACTACCCACCGCCTCACCCACAGNCCCCCCCCCCCTTCTCTCCACAGATGTCCATGCTCCTGCTCCTCCTCCCCCTCCTCCTCGTCACTTCGGGCTTCGCGACCCCCGCCCAGGAGCTACGTTTGGACGCGAGGGCTGCCCCCCTCACGACGGGGAGCCCCCCTCACCAACCCCAACCCTCACAAGGTGAAGGGCATGGTCGTGTGATGATGATGAAGGGCATGGCTGTAGTGATGATGAAGGCATGGCTGTGGTGGTGATGATGAAGGGCATGGCTGTGGTGATGATGAAGGGCATGGTTGTGATGATGATGATGAAGGGCATGGTCGTGTCGCTTGGCAGGGCCCCTTGTACTCCACGTGCGTCTTGGAGACTCCGTCAACCTGAGCTGCAGGGCGAGTGCGCATCGTGTGAC
Organism: Lethenteron camtschaticum; assembly: GCA_018977245.1. Taxonomy (NCBI): domain Eukaryota; kingdom Metazoa; phylum Chordata; class Hyperoartia; order Petromyzontiformes; family Petromyzontidae; genus Lethenteron; species Lethenteron camtschaticum. The sequence continues at coordinate 537,902 of MU249583.1, forward strand.
CTGGCGACTCCACCCGCTGGGGGCGCGCCCCTGACCCACAGCCGCCACCGTCGGGTCAGCACACACACATGTACTGTACACGCACAGACAAAGATCCCCCTTGTAGCCTTAACAAACTGTTGGAATAAGTGTTGTTACAGTCTGTGTGGTTCCCCTTCTTAAAGAGGGGGATCACCAGGGCATCCTTCCAATCCTGCGGAACCCTTTCAGTGGTCCAGACTGTTGTTGTGATGTCATATAGGGCAGTCTGCATATCAACGCCAACCGATGAAGGCGGGCACGGCACACGAGAAGGTGGGCGGGTAGCACCACGCCAGGCTGCCTTTGTCTCTCCTGTGCTGAAGTTTACACACCACACCGCATACTTATTTAAGGCTGAGTCGACCTAGGTTAGGTCCAGGACCGGTTCAGATAATCGTCACCGATGTTGGTGGCCATTTAAGGGAATTAAAATGGGGGTCTCCGGGCTCGTAGCGAAACGCGCTTACCACTCCACTTCCGCTCCGCCACACACACACAGAAACATGCACATACACAGCTCCCCTAATTAACTAATTAACCCGATGACCCCCCCCCTCCACTGCCCAGCCCCCCGTGCTGGTGCTGCAATCGGTGCGCGCCACCCAGGCTGGGAAGTACGAGTGCCTGGAGTGGGGCACCTCCACACTCCTGGACGTGGTGGAGCTCAGGGTCGGAGGTGAGGGGGTGCGGGTGGGTGAGGGGGGGGGGGCAAGGGGAGTTGAGTGGGGGTCGGATGGGGAGTAAGTGATGACAGTGGTGGTGGTGGTTATGATGGTGGTGATGGTGGAGGTCGTGATGGTATGGTGATGGTGAAGATGGTGGTGATGGTGGTGAGGAATGGTGGTTGTGGTGGCTTATGCCCCCACTGAACACGAACATAAGTGGAGGGATGCAGGCAAAGCTGATGAGTCAGATGCCTTCTATGACATCCTGTCACAGATGATAGCTAAAGTGGCCTCTCGAGATAGAGTCATCCTGTTGGGTGACTTCAATGCCCGAGTTGGGCTGGAGTGATTGGAAGGCATGGGCCAGATCAGCTCAATAATGGTAGGAAGATGCAAGACTTCTGTGGAGTCCATATGCTTGTAATTACCAAGACGCTGTTCCCGCAGATGTAATCTGCCTCAGTAGCTCGTGATCACAAATCACTCTTGAACTCGATGAAAAATGTAACTTGCAGCACTGCACCTATCGCCATCCTTCGCGGAAAGAAAGGTGACCCAATCTCCAGCCCCAGAAACAGGCTTTTTAGATTTACTGTGGATCCCTCAGCCTGGAAAACATCATGGGGCAACGTGAGGATTACCCTGCTGAGGCTGCAGTGCCTCAAATATTGGAAGAAGTAGTCACCCCCTGTGAGTGGCTGGCTAAAGTGCCATCTGTTGAGGAAGTACTGAAGGTGATCCAGAGTCTGAGACCAGGAAAAGTGCCGGGCAGAGATGATCACCCAAGCGGACTGCTGAGGAAGGGTGGCGTTTGTGTGCAGACTGCCCTATATGACATCATAACATTCTGGATCACTGGATGGATTCCGCCAGATTGAAAGGATGCCCCAGTGACCCGCCCTCTTTAAGAAGGAGGTCTGCACAAACTACAATTACAGGGGCATCTCCCTCCTCAGTGTGCCAGGAAAGATCCTGCCAATGATTATTCAACATCGCCTTCCCAGGCACGCTGAGGAGAGGCTTGTGGAGCCCCGATGTGTTTTCAGGCCAGGGTGGTTCTGTACAGATACCATATTCTCTGTCCGTCTGCTACAGCAGAGGTGTCGGGAATTCAAACAGGACCTACATATCTGCTTCATTATCATGGTCAAGACCTATGATATCATCAGTCCCTGCTCACAATCACTAAGGACTTTCATGATGGTGGACATGCCCGGGTAAAGCTGCATGGCTGGGAGTCGGAGCCATTTTTTGTCACCTGGGGTGCGCCAGAGATATCCTCTGGCGCCTACATTATTTAACATCATCTTTGACCACGTAGTTTGGGAAGCCTTCCATGACTGTACTGGAGGAATTTTCATCTGGTACAGATACAGTGCGAGGCTGAGCCATGCCCGGGTGCGGTCGAGGGATGGCTCCCTATTATATGCTTATGATCTGGTGATTGCTGCTCACTCAGAGGAGTTAGAGGCACTGCTGCTGAAGCTGGAGCATGCTACGAAGAGGTGGGGTCTTACCATCAGCCTCACTAAAACTAAGCACCTGCCTGGATTGTTGTTGATGGTGGTCGTGATGGTTGTGATGGTGGTGGTGGTGATGATGGTGGCTGGTGGTGATGATAGTTGTGATGGTGTGGTGATGGTAGTTGTGATGGTGTGGTGGTGATGATGTTGTGATGATGGTGGTGATGGTTTTTGTGTCCTGGCATAGAGCCCCCGCGGTGCCCGTGCTGCGCTGCCGCTCGCGGAGTTACCCCGAGAGCTTCACCTGCTCCTGGAGCGTGCCAGGGGGCTAGCCGACACCGTGGTCGCCACGTACTGGTGAGTCCAGCACCGGGGGCCTGTCCGCACCATCTCTTCATCCGTCTGCCGCTCCATCCATCCGTCTGCCTTCTCATCCGTGCGCGCGGCGTGTCCGTGCGCGTGGCGTGTGCAGGCACGCGTCCAACGGCTTGGAGTTGCCGTGCCCCCCGAGGCCCCCCCACCGGGGCTTCCTCCACAGGGGCCCCTCCTGCCGCCACGGTGGGGTCCTGCACGGTGCGCGACCCGGTGCTGTTCAGCACGAGCCGGTACCGCGTGAGCGCGAGGGCCATCAACGCCTATGGCCACAGCCGCACGGCCACCACGTTCTTCCTGCTCGATTCCATTGGTACGTGGGGGGGGGGGCCCTGGGGTAGACGGGGTGTCCTGGAGCTGGTCTGCCAGTGTCTCCCCTTCTCCCCGTGTCTCCCCATGTGTACAGATCAGTCTCTCCCTCTGCTGCCCATGTTATCTCTTCCTCCTGTACTCCTACATTCCCCCATGTATAAATCCTCTGCTCCCCACCTTCTCTTTCATGAAAAATCCCCCACCCCTTCCCCCTTTCCATCCCTGCAGTGAAGCCGGACCCCCCATCGGGTGACTGTGACCCGTGTCCGGACAGCCGCGCCAACTGCTGGTCACGTGGCAAATGCCCCCCACGTGGCCCAACGACTCCGGGTTCCAGCTGCTGTACGTCGTGCGTTCGCGCCACCCGCAGTACGGAACATGGAGGGTGGTGAGTGGGGGGGGGGAGACCCGGCAGGGGAATGGGGGAGGGATAGGGAAAGAGAAAGGAAGCCCTGCACTGGGTAGGAAAGCCTGCATCCCGCAGTGGATTGGAAAATGTCTGTGCGTGTCAGTGTCTCTGTGTGTCAGCACGTCTCCCTACGTTTCTAAATGCCCACGTATCTGTGTCTCTCTGCATGTTTCTCCGTGACTCTACGGGTCTCTGCGTTCAGTTCGCCACTCTGCGCGTCACCGCGTCTTACCGCGTGTCTCCGCGTGTCTTCCCTGTGCGGTGCCTGCCCCCGCTGCCCCTCCTACGCGGCCCCAGCTGGACGACGGGGTGGACGAGCCGCGCTTCCTGGTGAAGGACGCTCGGCCCGGCGCGCCGCTGCTCGTCGAGGTGGCGGCGCGCGACCGCTACGTGGGCGAGTGGAGCGAGTGGAGCGGGTGGGGCGAGTGGAGCGGTGCCGGGAGCCCCTGGGTCGGTCAGTTCTGTCCCGGTGGAGACGCTCATCTGCGCCGCCGCGCTTGTAAATTTGGCAGGCCACCCCGATTAATACTCGAGTCCGGTGTGTTGACCGTGACGTTAATACTTGCCACTTCGCTTGCGGTGGGCGTTAAAGATCCCGTGACGTCGTTCCCGAGAGCGTCACAAATCGGAATTTGTACAAAGTCGAAGAGTTGTACAAAGTCGAAGAGTATCTCTGAATTGGTATCGCACGCTCGGCATCAACTGCACAGCGATGACGGTTGTGCTGCACAGGTTTAGCTGCCACTGGGGCGCCCTTGGAATGCTTTAGACATAATGTCAGGCTCTGCGAATAGCTGGAACCTTTCGGCCAACGCCGTAAAGACGTAAGAGATTAGATTAGAATATAAAGGTCTCCGGTGTAGCCTGCACAGGCTGTGGGGACAAGTTCTGTTTGCGAGCAGCACCTACGAAGGCCGATTCGACTTAGGCGAGGCCTATGGCTGGTTCAGATCATTATCAATAGCCATGGCCAGGAATCGAACTCGGGCCACTATTATGACAGCACTACCACAAAACACACCGATACAAAGATCACCCGTGTGGTCTACACAGGCTGTTTGAGGCAAATGCTGTGCGCGAGCACCGATGAAGGCCAGGATGGCGCACGAGGGGGCGGTGTGGCAGGCACCACACCCGACCACCTTCGTCTCCCTAGATTCTCAAATGCACGATCCACTGCGTGTTTTAGTGAGAGTCAAGAGTTTATCTGAATCCATGAATCAAGTTTTTACCCATCCTATCAGCCACACTGCCTCCCTACTGCAATTCCATAATCGCAGAAGTATCGGTGCAATATAGGAGTTCCTCGGTTAACAGGGACATCGGTTAATGGTTTTTCGGTTCACGTTTTGCTTCCCATAGGACCCCATGGTTTCGACTAACGTTAACATTTTGTCTAGCGGTAACGTGTTTACGTTATGCACGCGGGCGCCAATTTACAATCCGAGCGCTCGTACGTGGGCTGAGGATGCCTCAGCCAATCAGCGACGCCCATTTGTGCCCGTTCAGACCTCGACTGGCTTTGTTTACATTACGTTTTCTGTTTTGGCAGTGGAAACAGTTATGTTGCAGACTCCCATATTGGATTAACCGTTATTTCGGTGAGCAGTAGTTTTCGTGGAACGGATTAAAAACGTTAACCGAGGGACTACAATACAGGCAAATTCTGGACTGGTTTCCAGGTTCAGTGTCTCATCAGCAAAGCCGGGCTCACATCGGAACCAGTGCTGGTGGACTGCCAGATGTTATCGGCAAGGGCCTTCTCTGTGAGCTGTGCGCCATCTGGTGGTGGTGCTACGGATTTTTATTTTTTATCAAAGTTGCCGAGCACGTACGTGGCCAGCAACAGACAGCGTTGAGCGAGGTTATTACAACAACTTGTGGGGGTGGAAGAGATGAAGGGAGGAAATTCCAACGTGAAGCAGTGAGAGGGAAGAAACGGAGAGAGAAGTGATGTTACCTGCAGTGTGGTGAGTGGGTGAGTGAGTTGTTGAGTGAAGGCTCAGGGTATATGGATGAATCGTTGTTTGTGGTTGAGTTCAGTTTTGTAAAGTTGCATGTGGTTGCATGTAGTTGTATGAGGTTGCATGTGGTTGTGTAAGGTTGTGTGTGGTTGCGTGTGGTGGCACAGAAACCACCACCTCAGAAAATGTGACGACGGCCGGGATATTAACCGCATCGCCCAGCGGAGAGTGGGGGGAGTGCTTAACAACAGGTAACATATTTGATCATCGTTACTATCATCATTGTGACTATCATCATCGTCACAATCAGCATCATCACTGTCATCGTCACCATCAGCATCTCCATCTCCATCATCATCACCATTATCGTCACCATCGTCATCATGGGTGTGGATGATGTGGTTGATGAGTTGTGGTTGGTGCGGTGTGGTTTGTAAAGTGTGGTTGGTATGGTGTGGCCTGGTGTGGCAGGTCCTCCAAAGTGTACTAAACTCCTCTGCTCCAACCTCTTCATCCTCGCCACGTTCCTTGGCTTCCTGACCCTCATCACGGCCTCCGTGTTCCTCTACACTTGGTGAGGACGAGGACCTCACCTCATCACTCACACTTCATTACAAAGACAAAGATCACCCGTATAGCCTTAACAGACTGTTGGGACAAGTGCTGTTAGCGAGCAACTATGAAGGCCAGAATGGCACACGAGGGGTGGGTGGATAGAACCATGCCCGGCCGCCTATGTCTCCCAGTGGCGATGTTTACACACCATACTAGGTACTCATTTGAGGCTGAGTCGATCTAGGGAGGCCCAGGATCGACTCAGATGATCGCAAATGATGTCGGCCGTGAGCGGGAATCGAACTCGGGTCGCCCGGTTCGCAGCGCAGCACGCTAACCGCACTCACACCTCGTCACACACTCACACCTCATCATACACCTCATCACACAACTCCATACCTTCATGACAAAGCCATGACTACATGACACCCGTTCACGTGACATCTCCCCCCCCCCACCCTGCTCCTTCTGCCAGTCGCCGCCGCCTCAAGTTCCTCGCTCTGCGTTGCTCCGGGAAGGGGGGCTCCGCTGTGGGAGGAGGGGTGGAGGACCCCCCCTGCTCGACCCCTCTGGAGGGCGTCACGTGCTCTGGGGGGGGCGGGAGTCTGGGCTACCACGCGCTCAAGTCGCCCTCGGGGCCCGTACACTGACACCCCCCTCGCCCACCCCACGTGGTAGCCCTTCATCAGGGCGGTGGTGGAGGTGTTTNGGGGGGGGGGTGACACCTCTCCCCACGCCCCGCAAATAACACGGGTGACGTCACGGAGTTGCGACATCCGAGTTAATTAATGCAGCGTACCAATTGACCACGCGTGCCGGCCGTGTCCGACTTCAACGTGCCGCTGATGTTGATGTTTAACGCGAATATTATGACGTTAAACATGATAATATTACTGATGATGATAATCGTAAAGATGTTCATGGTGATGATGGTAACATGGTGATTAGTTATGACGTCACGGAGCCTAGGATGAGATTCCAGATTCGTGTTCTGATGCTGCCGCCTTACCTGGTCTCTCACTCCTTACCTTTGCCTCACCTGTGTCTCACCTGTTTCTCCTCACCTGGTGCCTCACCCCCACGCATCTCACCTGGTTCCACACCTTAATTCTCACCTGTGCTTCACCCGATGCCCCATCTCTCGCCTGTTCCATACTCCTCACCTAGTCCATCACCTGTTGCCTCACCTCCCATGTATGCCTCACCTGGTCCCTCACCTCAACGCTCTCCTGTGCCTCACTTGATTCCTCACCTCTCTCACCTCTCTCGTATCTCGCCTATTCCCCATGTCTTACCAGGACAGACCAAAGCAAATGAGAGAAACTGAATGCTCAAGGGTAACAATGCTACATTCATGTACAAAATGAACGTGGAATGATGGCTGCTGTCTGTGGAGCGTGAGGCCTAGAATTATAACAACCCAGTGGAACCAAACACAGACAAGGGATGGCGCTGGGCATCTTGACGTCCTTAATAAGTTGCCTTCAAGTACCTTTGCCCACCGCTCTGTAGAATCATGGAAGGGTCTTATTCTTGTTCCCAATGGCTACCATTAGAGGGTCTCCTCCAGACTCGGGAAACCCCTGCTCCGAGGCGTTTGGTGTGCCCTGGGCGCATGCAAGATACAGGCTGCTAGGCGGAGGACGGGGTCGGACACTGGACTAGGCTAGGCTAGGTCATACGGGGCCTGCAGAGACGAGTCCAGGCAAGGACGAGGCTTCACCTCACGGTAGCTACCCCCCCCCCCCCCCAGGGCAGGCAGCTCCAGGTGAAAACCCAGGTAGTCTTAGACAGGTCTCTGAGTAGGTCTAGGTAGGTCTCTAGAGAGTTCCAGGCAAGTCTCTGGGTAAAGCTCACGTTGAAAGACGTCCAGAAGAATGTCTTCTGGAATGGGGGTTCCTCTTGGTTGGGAGGAGCCGTCCTCTGTGCCCTCAGGAGATGTCGTCTAAAAGTCAGGGATTAGTCAGCCTACTGAAAAAAGATATTGCCGCGTCAGCTACTGATGTGATGATGGTAGACATCAGATTTAGGGACTTAAGATGTAAAGCTGTTTGATTCGCATGTGGGTTAAAAGACAACGTCGTATCTACGGCTTATGATATCAATAAAAATCTATAAAAGGAGCTTGCCAAAAAATGTCTTAAATGTGACTCAGGGTGGAAACCCGCTTGCCTGCTGCCTGTGAACAGCACACGGGAAAAGTGTACAAGGACTCGCGCGTTTGTGCTCTATGAACAATAACAACCCCATCAGCAGTGCCTCAAGAACTGCATTGTAGGCATCTTGCTAGGTCTCCACCACAATAAATGTGAGCGAATGTGACTGACTGACAGCAGCAGCAGCAGGTGACGCAGTGGACCGGTTTCATCATCACCAGGACTCATCAGCACGGTACAGTCACCAATCCTCACTGCTGCAAAGTCTCCCTCTGGCAACCGTGTCCTGTCCGTTTAGAGTGCCCACATCCACTCTGAGACCCATGAGCTTGATGACAGCCAACAACAATCACAACATCTGCATTGACGAGAAAGCCCCACCGCACCGTCACGGCGCACGCTGCTGGGATGAGTATCCCAGCACAACACAGAGTCGTGTGCGCACGGGCGAGCGGTGGTGGCCATGCTGCACGTGGCCTGTGACCCAGCACTGTGGAGGCGACGTCGAGGGTTGGTGGATCACACGCAGATGGTGGGAAACTCCCTCCCGTGGGTGGGCGTCGAGGAGGTTCCATACCCTGGCTCGCCAGCAGACAGCGGTACAGCAAGTGGGACTAATCGCCATCTGTTTCAATCCCTACGGGGATAGAGCGTTGCCCCCTCGCCCAAGCCCTGGTTTTCTCCGGGTGCTCCGGGCTCCTACCTCCCCCACGTGAATGATAAACACAACTCGTCATTGGTTGGCTGAACACAACTTAAAATACAAACTCAATTCAGGATCCTCCTTAAAAGGAGTCCTTTGACTCAGGGTGGTCTTCCTGAATAAATAAATACATTGTTTATAAGACAAGAGGGCCACAATGCAGTTGTTCAGGAAGTACCGATGGTTGTTTTGCATCGAGTACAAGAGCCGAGTGCTTTGTGTACACGAGTTCGTGTGTGTGCTGCTGCTGCTGTTGTTTACACTCGTGGTTTATGCAATAAACACCAAACAAAACTCAACACGGTGCCTGCCGATAACACCGCATGTGTGTGGCCTTAAAAGGAAACATTGGTGACGTTTCGGGCAATGGCCCTTCTTCACGGCACATAAAATAGTGATACCAGACACAGTGGACAAGAAGAGCTGGAGACAGCCCTTGTTTGTTTACACAAAGGGGGAAGGGGGGCTGATGAGAACCACTCGAAACGTGTTTCCCGATCAATAGTTTTGTAAATAGGCAGGCACAGTGCTCGCATGAGAGGGTCTCCTCCAGACACGGGCAACCCGAGTCGGTCCCCACGGTGGCTAGGAGATGTTAACTCCTCGCCTGCTATGCAGGAGGTCGTGGGTTCGATCCCGACCCTGACGCCTGCTGTCTATTTTGAGTTTGCGTGTCTCTCATCATCATCAAGGTGGCTAGATGTTAACTACCTCGCCTGCTATGCAGGAGGTCGTGGGTTCGATCCCGACCCTGACGCCTGCTGTCTATTTTGAGTTTGCGTGTCTCTCATCATCATCAAGGTGGCTAGATGTTAACTACCTCGCCTGCTATGCAGGAGGTCGTGGGTTCGATCTCGACCCTGACGCCTGCTGTTTATTGTGAGTTTGCGTGTCTCTCATCATCATCAAGGTGGCTAGATGTTAACTACCTCGCCTGCTATGCAGGAAGTCGTGGGTTCGATCCCGACCCTGACGCCTGCTGTATATTTTGAGTCTGCGTGTCTCTCATCATCATCACGGTGGCTAGGAGATGTTAACTACCTTGCCTGGTACGCAGGAGGTCGTGGTTCGATCCCGACCCTGACGATGCCTGCTGTTTATTTGAGTCTGCGTGTCTCTCTCATCATCATCACGGTGACTAGGATGTTAGCTACCTTGCCTGCTAGCAGGAGGTCGTGGGTTCGATCCCGACCCTGACGCCTGCTGTATTTAGAGTCTGCGTGTCTCTCTCTCATCATCATCACGGTGACTAGGAGATGTTAGCTACCTTGCCTGCTAGGCAGGAGGTCGTGGGTTCGATCCCGACCCTGACGATGCCTGCTGTGTATTTAGAGTCTGCGTGTCTCTCTCTCATCATCATCACGGTGGCTAGGAGATGTTGACTACCTCGCCTGCTAGGCAGGAGGTCGTGGTTCGATCCGACCCTGACGATGCCTGCTGCTGTATTTAGAGTCTGCGTGTTTCTCTCTCTCTCTCTCCCGTGGTCGCGTAGCGTAGATTTTCTTCAGGTGCTGCGGGGTTTTTTTCTTTCCACGTTTAGAATACACATGCTTTCAGAGTATTTGCCTGCTATACATTTCAACGGGATACGCCACTTCGTTGAGCTATCGTTTGTGGCCCGGTCGCTTCTGAGAAAGAGCTCAGTGGGGCTTACTAGGTAAAACTAAAACTAGTTTAATAGTAAGAGACACACCTTTCAATAAATAGCCAAGATTAACTGAATAAGCTCAAAGAATTACAAAGTAAATACTACGTGTAAGTAAACCTGCTGTGCAGGAGAAGTCGACCTGTCTGGGGTGTGACGTGGAGAGCCCGCGGGGACAACGTCGCGGATGTTTCTGGGGTTGAGTTGAGTTCGTGTGACCAGCGGAGACCTCAAGAGACCAGCATTGGTCTCATTTGCAAGGGTGAGTGGGTGGGTGAGTGGGTGGGTGAGTGGGTGGGTGGGTGGGTGAGTGGGTGGGTGGGTGAGTGGGTGGGTGGGTGGGTGAGTGGGTGGGTGAGTGGGTGGGTTGGTGAGTGGGTGGGTGAGTAGGTGGGTGAGTGGGTGGGTGGTGAGTGGGTGGGTGGGTGATGAGTNGGTGGTGAGTGGGTGGGTGAGTGGATGAGTGGATGAGTGAGTGGGTGAGTGGGTGGGCGGGTGGGTGAGTGGGTGAGTGGGTGGGTGAGTGGGTGGGTGAGTGGGTGGGTGGGCGGGTGGGTGGGCGGGTGGGTGGGCGGGTGGGTGGGCGGGTGGGTGAGCGAGTGGGTGGTGAGTGGGTGGGTGAGTGGATGAGTGAGTGGGTGGGTGGGTGAGTGAGTGAGTGGGTGGGTGAGTGGGTGGGTGAGTGGGTGGGTGAGTGGGTGGGTGAGTGGGTGGGTGGGTGAGTGAGTAGGTGGTGAGTGGGTGGGTGAGTGATGAGTGGTAGGTGGGTGAGTGGGTGGGTGGGTGAGTGGGTGGGTGGGTGGGTGAGTGAGTGGGTGGGTGGGTGGGTGAGTGGGTGGGTGAGTGGGTGAGTGAGTGGATGGGTGAGTGACTGAGTGGGTGGGTGGGTGAGTGGTGAGTTGGTGGGTGGTGAGTGGGTGGGTGGTGAGTGGCTGGGTGGTGAGTGGGTGGTGAGTGGATGGGTGAGTGAGTGGGTGAGTGAGTGAGTGGGTGAGTGGGTGGGTAGGTGAGTGAGTGTTGGTGGTGAGTGAGTGGGTGGGTGGTGAGTGGGTGAGTGGGTGGGTGGTGAGTGGGTGAGTGGGTGGGTGGTGAGGGTGGTGAGGTGGNTGAGTGAGTGGGTGGTGAGTGGGTGGTGAGTGAGTGGATGGGTGAGTGAGTGGGTGAGTGGGTGGGTGAGTGAGTGGGTGGTGAGTGGGTGGGTGANTGGGTGGGTGGGTGGTTGGTTGGATGGGTGGGTGAGTGGGTGAGTGAGTGGGTGAGTGAGTGGTTGAGCGAGCCAGTGAGTGTTCTGAGTAGGTGAGTGAGTGGGTGGATCCGAGTTCGACTCCCGCTCACGGCCACCAACACTCAGCCTCAAAATGAGTACCTGGTGCGGTGTGTAAACATCGCCGCTAGGGACACAAAGGCGTCCGAGCGTGGTGTTGGCCACCCACCCCCTCGTGTGCCATTCCGACTTTCATAGGTGCTCGCTAACAGCACTTGCCCTCACAGTCTGTTAAGGCTATACGGAGGANGGGGGGGGTCTCTGTCTTTTGGGTGAATGGCTGCACTCAGTCAGTGCGCAAATGCGAAGGGGCCATTGCCCGAAACGTCGCTTATCAAGACATATAGCCTGACCAGACTGTTGTGGCAAGTGCTGCTAGCGAGCACCTATAGAGGCCGGCACGGCACACGAGGGGGTGCGTGGCCAACACCACGCTCGGACGCCTTTGTATGCCCGGTGGCGATGTTTACACACCGCACCAGGTACTCATTTGAGGCAGAGTCAACCTCGGGGAGGCCCAGGAACGGTTCAGATAATCGTCACCGGTGTTGGCCGTGAGCGGGCAGACAGACACACACACAGACACACACACAGACAGACACCCACACAGACACACACAGAAACACACACACGCAGACACACACAGACAGACACCCACAGACACACACAGACAGACACCACACAGACACACAGAAACACACACGCAGACACACACAGACAGACACCACACAGACACACACAGACAGACACCCACACAGACACACACAGAAACACACACACACAGACACACACAGACAGACACCCACACAGACACACACAGACAGACACCCACACAGACACACACACTTCCCCTCCCCCGCTGCCAGGCCGCAGAAGCAATGGGGAGATTGCCGATCGGGTCGATCCCCGATTCTCGGAGACGGCGGGGCGTGTGAGTGGGGGGGGGGTGAGCAGGCGGGGGCCCGGATCGACTCGCTCGGCAGAGCCGCTGCCCGCCTGGACGACGCCGCCGCTGCTGCCACATCCGCGTGACGTCACGGCCGCCATGTTGTTGTCGGGCCGCTGAGCCGCGGCTCCTCGAGTCTCCTCCGCCGCCGCGCCGTCCACCTCCTCCTCGTCCTCGTCCTCGTCCACCTCGTCCACCCTCCATCGTATCGCCTCATTCTCTCCTCCCACCCTCTCTCCGTCCGTCTCCCATCTCGTCGCGGCCATGACGACCACGCTCACGCAGCGCAGCTCGGGGCTCGTGCAGAGGCGCTCGGCGGCCGCGGCCTCCTCCTCGGCGGGCGGCGGCGGCGGCGGCGAGTCGGGCGACGAGGGCCCGACGAGCTGACGGGCGCCGGCGGCGAGCAGCTCGGCGGCGGCGGCGGCGGCGGGGCGCGCGACGCCGACGACAAAGGCGACAGCAAAGAGACGCGCCTCACGCTCATGGAGGAGGTGCTGCTGCTGGGCCTCAAGGATCGCGAGGTGAGGGGGCACCCATGGGGGGGGCACCCATGTGGGGGAGAGGTGGGTGGGGGATGTCACTCAACTTGGACCACCACCGCCGCCGTTTTCGTTTCTTGTTCGGAGCCCCCTTTCCTCCTCACCTATACCCAGCAGCCTCGTCCCCTCACCAGTCATGTGCATTTCCAGCGCCCCCACCACCTTCCACATACCCTGAACCCCCCTCAACTGGAGGCCCTCGAATGGGGCCTATCACCCCCTCTCGCTTATGAAGGAGAAGCTGCTGCAGCTGTTATTGATGTGGCCCAAGAACTATGATATCCGGGGAGACATGGGAAGAAAGGTGTGGGGGGTATGAAGGGGGTAGGGGCAGAACCAGTTACAATGGCACACAACGTGGGTCCCTTGACCCTTCACGTGGGTCCCCTTGACCCTCACGCCTCGTCCCCCACGCTCACTCGTATCCACTTCCTGCTTCCCATGGCTCCCTCGGTCCTCTCGCCAGAGTTGCGTCACCCGCCTCAGCTGGGTCACCTGGGTCACCCACCCGAGGTCACACGGCTCAGCCGGGTCACCTCACCTGGCTTCTGCCACAGCAACTCCTCACCTAGGACCCTTTACCTGGAATCCCTCACCCGGATTCCCTCACTCGATCTACGTCATCTGCACCCACTTTACATAAACCCTCTTTACCTGTGTGCCCATGGCCAGGTTGGCAATGAGCATGTACACTATACACACGGTGGGGGTGGGGGCAGTGTACACTAGGTACTATGTATACGCGTCCTTGTACATACCTGTGTGTACACATGGGTGTGGACGCGGACATGTGTATACACTGGCTGTGTAGCAGCGGACTTGGTAGACCTGCTTACACACGCGTTGTGAACGTGTCCTGGAGTCATGTTAAATTACAATCACAACCCTTTAGGAAACTGGCCAGTGCTGGTTGATGGACTGTTTCATGTATCACACGCGCCACTGATGTTAACCGTGGCCGAGAATCGAACTAAGCTGGATTTTTAGTGCCGTATGCTCACCATCTCCGCCCCTACTCCCCTCTTCGGGGATCAAATGTTGGCGGATCTGGGTGTATGCGAGTGTGTGTTTGACGTGTTCACTGCCGTGTCTTGTGAGTGTGTAACGCAATATTTACGTACTGTGTGTGTGCGCGGGCTGTAAAAAGGCCAAGAGCACTGGCGTGACCGCGATTAAAACTCACCAGTTTATAAGGGGAGGAGTTGTGAAGTGAGCGGTGGGATTAATACAGAGTTTGGATTGATGTCATTTACATGGTTGTGCAGTAAGGAGGGCCAGAGATTGTGGAGAGAGTGGCTGAGATTCTTTTGGAGGATCCTGGAGTTTTAATAAAAAGGCCTGGTTAATATAGAGGCAGTGTGGAATTGTGATTTGATATAGGGCATGAGATTTTAATGTGAATAGCCAAAATTTGAAAGCGTATCAGTGTAAAAGTGGGCCTGATATTTCTAATGTCAGTTTCTGGGATTGTAATGTCATAGAGTGGAATAATTTTAAACAGACGCCCATGGATTCGCGAAGACAGCTGCTGGGATTATCACTAGACAACCAGGTGCTGAACGAGAGATCGGGATTGTAAAGTGAGTGAGATTGTTTCGACGGCGGCAGGGATTGTGAAACAGCTTGTGGTCGTAATGCAGAATCGCTGATTTTGAGGAGCAGCCCAGCCCCAGGGGCGCCCCTTGCTTCTGTCGCCCAACAATGACAAGAATGAGCTGGAGGGGGGCGCCGGGTTTTAAATGAGTTGACTTTCCGCTCTTAAAGAAAAGCCATCCGGTTTAGTAGCCTGAGCGGTCCAACCGGTTTGTGTGCGTTACCCAGTGTCTAGGCGTGAGCGGTGGAAACGTGCCGCCACTGCCGAGTCCTTCTTCCCTCCCGTGGGGTGCCGGCAAGGCCCACCGGGAAGTGGCGGCACAATGTTGTGCCCTGAGAGCATGGAGGGCGTGAAGCTGGTGCCGTACGTGATACTCTCACGTGCGGTGCAAAGGTCGCTGCTGATTTTTGCCGCGGTGGTGATGCCGAGAGTCAAAACACGGCTCGCCTGCACATCGTCCACTAACCGCCTGGACATCATCCAGTTACGAGTGGCAGCGCCGGTAATTGTACTGGTGGAGGGCACAATTTCCCCTACCCACCAGAGTAAATGGTATGTGCCAGTGTCCTGTTACCTGGGGCAGGTGCACGCCACACCTTACCCCTCCCCTCTTTGCTACACAGCGACAGGACCTGTAACATGAGGTGGGCTAATCCAGTGTACCTGTGTGTGTGTGTAGTATCTACCTCTGTTTGTGTCTACTGTGTACCTGAGATTTATGTGCTGTGCCTGCTCAATTTAGTACGTGGCATGCGTTTCACAAATTCCTATTTCTGTATTTTTACCGTAATCGTGACATTGTTCAAACATGAAATAACTAACATCGCCTGCCTTGGCAGTGGTGAACACTCAGAGGTCAACTCACCATTGTTCATCGTTAAGACCGCCTAAGAAATGGGAGTGGAGCAGCGGCACGGTAGTTAGTGCACCGCATCAGGAACCCAGCGGCCTGAGTACGATTCACGGTTACGACCAACGTCAGCGATGGAGAGTGACTTGAAATCTGGACTGGTCCTCACCACCCCCACCACCTTCCCAATCCACACTAGCTTGGTAAAGTATGGTCAAGCAAAGCCCTTGACAACCCAATGCAAGAGAAGACCTTTGCTGCCTTGTTTATTATCCCAATCGCCAAACACCGGTCCAAAGTCCTGTAATTTGCAGCTGCAGAGAGCACTGGCGATCGCATGTAAGATAAGAACTGGCGAGTTTGTTGAATTGGAGAATATTATCGAGGTGCTGCCTGTGACCAAACCACCAGGAGTGCATCCCATCTCGTTTGATGCTGGGAGCAAGGATTGAGCCCTGATAGTGAGGCGATGCATGACCGCCGTGTGCAAAACAGGCTGCTGTGGAACTACGTGGTGGGCAGCAGAGAGCAGTGTGGCAAATTATGTTTTGTACTTTACTTTGCTCTTGATATCTATGCTCTTGATATCTATGCCCCTCATCTTTACCAACCAGCAGTGACTTGGGTGGTGAAAGATTTACTTCAGTGATGTGCTTTTGTTCTGCTTTTGTCCATCGTTTTGGTGACTCGGGTCACTCATGCAAATGACATTCACCATTCTAACGTGGTTACACAAAATCAACCTGACACTCATCTCATCTCACTCATTATTATCTTGATCTCTTGACTTCTCACCTTGTTAAACAGAATACACTTGGACGTGGTCTCACATCCCCATATCTGACATGGTATGGTTTAGGCCTTCATCCAGCAGTGGATCGACAAAGGACTGTCAATTACATTTACGTCAGATCTCTGCTCTGAGAGAAAGGTCATTTCCTGAAATGCCATCCTGCCGCACGCCTTCGTGCCGAAAGGCAGTGATTGCGATGAGCACGTTTGTTGTGACGTGTCCCTTTTGTTAAGTCTCTTGTCGCTTGCGTGACATCACGGTCGTCGCCGTGGCGGTGAGCGTTTTCTTTGGTCACCGTGCGCGTGTTCCGTTGTACAGCCCTGCTTCAACGCCGTCGTTGAGGCGGTGGGTAGTGGGAGCCAGGCCTGCCCACGGGGTTCGGCCAAGCGGTTTAGACCGAGGCCACGTGATGCGCAGCTGCACGTCCCTTGTGGCTCAGCTGTACATCCCATGCAGGGCAGCCGCACGTCCCGTGTGGAGCAGCCGCACGTCCCGTGTGGCACAGCCGCACGTCCCGTGTGGCGTCGGCACGACCGTGAGCGGAGCAACCCCCTGCGAACAACTTTTTTGTCTTTATTTAAACATTGGGCAACGTGTCCTTGGGTTTGACGTTGCAAGTCCGTTGCTTTTACTTGCGAGACGCCGCAGCACGCGACTGAGACATGAGACTCGATCAAGGTCCAAGTTTGAGTGCGATCGAGGCTGGGAAGCCCCACTCCCCTCCCTCCCTTCTCGCCTGGATGGCCAGGCAGATGGAGTCCGGCAGGAGATCTAGGCATTAAAAGGTGCAACATTGGCCTATGAATAAAAATAATTGGGGAATTTTCGAGATGTCGTTTAGGTTATTAATAGGAAAATATGCGGAAAGTAACTAGGGGGAGTTTATCTTCTTGGTTCTTTCGGTAAAGTCACGTAGAAGGGAAGTAATAAAATAATAAAATAAAACATAATAAAACAATTCTCACGACGTTTCGGCCACAACGCAAGCAGCCGTCCTCAGGCGAAACGTCGTGAGAATTGTTTTATTATGTTTTATTTTTATTATTTTATTACTTCCTTCTACGTGACTTTACGAAAGAACAAGAAGATGAATCCTGCAGTCACGAAAGCTTTAAATCGAAATTTAGGGGGAGTTTGTTCCATTTTTAAATAAAGATTCATCTTCAAAAATTACAATGTCTACGCTGAAATTTTTACTTTTTTAGCATTGTCTTGACGGTCACGTGACCCCATCCAGCCATTCACAACGCCTTCGGAAAAAAAAATTCAAGCGACGTTTTGAACACATCTGCTTTATGTTGTTGAACCATGAGCAACTTGAGTCTCCCAGGGGTCTCCTTCGTGTTGCATGTGGCTGGACAAATATGAACCTTTTTTGTGTACGGTTTAGATGGGCATGACATGGCTTCCTGAGTAGATGTGCACTGGATTGCTGCTTCAATGTCTCTGCTGCATTCTGAGAGGTCACAGCGGGTCACTACTGTGTGGTCTCACAAAGTGGCCCATAGACTCGCACAGAGACACATAGACTCGCATGGAGATCACAGCGGGTCTCTACTGCGTGGTCTCGCACAGAGACCCCCTTGCCTCTAGACATTGTACAGGAATTGTCGCTCATGTACACCATCTAGAGATTATTGTAACATTAACAAGCTATATAGACAAAGTGGATATTCCCATCAGCTTGCATGGAGACTCCTAGACTTATATAAGCTCACAGACTCACATAGACATCCACAGCCTTGCGTGGCATCACAATGATGGTCTGGTCAGTGTTTCCACAATTGCGTGCCAGCGTCGTAGGTGGCCATAAAATCAGGAACAATTACGTTTTTCCAGTGACGTTATTCCAATAAATTTTGGATTTGGATTACAGAGATCTTCATCTGTCACGCTGAGCATCAGCGCTACCCTCCCTGCCACAGGGACACCCTAACCATGAGGCTTGGCTCTACTTTTATCGGTAGCGTCGTGATCGTCATTTTCAAGCAAATTGCATCTTACAGTCGGCGAGGAACTAGAGACGAGCTGGAAGGCTGCCAGGCAGTGAGCCGGCACCAACAATAGCCAAGTTTTGCGGTCCTCTATATTAAGGTGTTTTCAGCCAATTGTATGTATGTATGTTGAACTTATTTTACACTGTACGTAGCCAACCGTGCTCATTGGAGGTGAGTTCATAAATGTGGGAGAAAAACAGACTACCCTGAGAAATTTCACATGTAAAAGGGGGCAACACTGTATCCCCATACAGAAGGCAGAGATGATATTTGCACTTTGATGTACTGCCTTCTGGCGAGCTAAGGTACAGCTCCTCCTCGACACCCACAGGAAAGGAGTTTTACTAAATGTATGCGGTGTTCGACCAACCCTCGCCGCTTCCAGAGTGCCGAATCCCAGTCCGCGTGCATAGCCACCAGTACCCTGCAATTAACAGTGGCAGTGGCGTCCTTGTTACCGTTATGAGAGTGGCGCCGCCTGACTGTGTGTGCGTCTGTCCGCGTGTGCGCACGGTGCTCGGCAGGGCTACACGTCGTTCTGGAACGACTGCATCTCGTCGGGGCTGCGTGGCTGCATGCTGGTGGAGCTGGCACTGCGGGGCCGCATCACGCTGGAGCCTTGCGGCATGCGACGCAAGAGCCTCCTGTCGCGCAAGGTTTCCCCTCCCACACTTGTCGCCGCTGCACTTTGTGCGGTTGGGTGTTGCTGCTGTGCGGGTTGGGGTGGTGCGGGTTGTGGTGTTGCTGCTCTCTGCGAGTGCTTACTTGTGTAGGGTGTTTGTTGGGTAAGAGTATTTATTGGTTGTAGTGTTAGTTGGGATTAAGTGTTCTTTTGTTGAGTGTGTTGGGCTCAGGTGGTGCTGTTGTCGGGTTGTAATGTATTCGTTTAGTGTGTTTTGTTGGGTTAGGGTGTTTTAGGAAGTTGGTTTGTTGGGCTGTTTCGTGTGTGTGTGGATATGGTGTTATTACATCATTGCGTCATGGTAGTTGTTGGGCTGTATTCGTAGTGCCTCAAACAAGCATCACAAGTTTCAGAGCGCAAAGAGAATCCTGAAGCACGGTTACACAGGGCACTTTCGCATGGAGGGTCACGCGGGGTGTCCAAGACAACCAGTCAAGGCGTAGACACACAACACTGCCGGAGATTGGGGTGTGGGGTTCCTGGGTAGGGTGTGTATGGGTAAAGTTGGATTGGTTATGGTTAGTTGGTTGATGGTATTAAATTACATTCTTCTGGTGTTGCACCGTGGTGTTTATTGGTTGACGGTATTGGTCAGGTTGTTGCGCGAGTAGTGTTGGGGTTGGTTGAAGGGACTGGATTAGTGGGTTAGGGGTTCTCTTCCTTCAGCTCCATTCAACTCCTCTTCTTCCTCTCCCTTCATCTCCCCTCTTCTCCCTCCATCTATCTAACGCCGCTGTCTCCCCGCATATCTCCCCACGCATCCCCCCGGTCAGGTGATGTGCAAGTCGGACGCCCCAACTGGTGATGTGCTGCTGGACGAGGCCCTGAAGCACATCAAGGAGACAACGCCGCAGGAGACCGTGCAGACCTGGGTCGAGCTGCTGAGTGGTGCGTGCTCACTCGCACGCTCCCTCACACGCTGTCTTACTCACTCGCACGCTCACTCGCACGCTCATACGTACTCACACGCTGTCTTACTCACTCGCTCACACGCTCATTCACATGGTTACTTACTCACTCGCATGCTCACTCACGCTCACTCACTCACTCACTCGCACGCTCACTCGCACGCTCACTCGCACGCTCATACGTACTTACACGCTGTCTTACTCACTCGCTCATTCACATGGTTACTTACTCACTCGCATGCTCACTCACTTGCTCACTCACTCGCATATTCACTCGCATGTTCACTCGCACGTTCACTCTAGCATGTTCACTTTCGCACGTTCACTCGCTTGCTCACTCACACACTCGCACGTTCACGCTCACAAGTTCACTCTAGCATGTTCCATCTCGCATGTTCATTCACTCACACGCTCACTCACACTTATTCACTCCCACGGTCACTCGCTTACTCACTTGAATGTTCACTCTAACACGCTCCTTAAACCAAACTTAATCCTCAATTCCAATGCCTCAGCCCTCACCTCTAACCCTTTCCTTTAACTCATGACCTCTAACCTTGTAATCCTTCCGGCTCGACTTAACCCCTCGCCTCTAAATGCTCAAGTCTCCCTTCTCACATCTAACGCCTTGCCTTGAATTTTTAACCCCACACTTAAAACACCTCACCCTTCACGCTGTACACCTCAGCCATCACTGCTCNCCCCCCCCCCACATCCACCTCTCACCTCTCTTCCCGCCTCTCTCCCTCGCTCACCATCGCCTTCCCCTACGGTGGAACCGTTGTCGAGCAGCCGCCCGTCCCGTTCCCACCACGCCTCGCGGCCCACGTTCACGTCGCCCTGCGCCCGTAGTAGCTCGCGGGCATAAGGCGGCGCCCCCTTAGCTCTCCCCCCGCACCATCTCCCCCCCACTCCGCTGCCCCCTCCCCGCGTTGAGCGGCGTGCGACTGTGCGGCGCAGGCGAGACGTGGAACCCGCTCAAGCTGCACTACCAGCTGCGGAACGTGCGCGAGCGCCTCGCCAAGAGCCTGGTGGAAAAGGGGGTCCTCACGACAGAGAAGCAGAACTTCCTGCTGTTCGACATGACCACCCACCCGCTCACCAACAACAACATCAAGCAGCGCCTCGTGCGCAAGGTGCAGGAGTCGGTGCTCGACCGGTGGAGCAACGACGCGGCGCGCCTCGAGCGCCGCACGCTGGCGCTCGTGCTGCTGGCGCACGCCAGCGACGTGCTGGAGAACGCGTTTGCGCCGCTGGCGGACGAGCAGTACGAGACGGCCACCAAGCGCGTGCGCTCTCTGCTCGAGCTCGAGCCCGAGGTCGAGAGCGCCAAGGCCGGGCCAGCGAAGTGCTCTGGGCCGTCGTGGCCGCCTTCACCAAGTAGCGGCCGCGGCTGCGCGGCAACCAGGGGCCGGTCGCGCGGAGGCGGTCGCGGCGTCGGGAGGGCAGGGGCGGCGGGGATGAAGGTGACGCCACCCCCCCCCCGCTCCCCTCCCTCCGCGCCCCACGCCGCGCGGACGTCGTTCCTACGAGGACTTGCGGCGAACGCCGTGCACTTGGGGCGCCCCCCCCACTCCCCCGGCCGCGGGCGCCGCCGCCGTCTCCGTTGCCGCCGTCTCTGGGCGTCCCGAGATGGCGATGGCGTCGCACGCCATGGGGAGGTGCCCCTGGGGCCCGGGGAGGGGCGGTGAAGTGTGGGTTGCCTCGCTCGTTCGCAGAGCCGAGCGCGTCCGTTGCGAGCGAGGGATTTTTTGTTTTGTTTCATTCTTCCGAGGCGGTGGGGGTCACGGGGCCTCCGCCCCGCCACCAACTCGCCCCCGGCCCCTCCGAGGCGGCGGAGGTCGTGCCCGGCAGCAGGAGAAGCTTGAGGTTTTTATGCAAAATCGGAGCAGTGCCTCGTTGCCAGTGACTGAGATCGGGTGCCCGGTCACGACGGGGGGTGGGGAGGGGAGTGGAGGGGGGGGCGCTGGGAGGGTTGCGTGGTGGCTGCCTCGGAGAGTTTCCACGCAGCAGAGGGAATCCTGTAAATTTCCAAATGGAGCTCCAGCGGTGTGGAGGCTCGAGGACGGGTGGACACAGCGACGGACGTCACCACCCCCCACCCCCACTCTACACCGCCACCCCCGCCTGGTGCTCTGCGGACTCGGAAAAGACTGTGCACACAGCGGCCAGGCCATGAATAGCGCTTGCGTAGAAGAAGAACCATGCGCCTGCTGCAAGCGTGGGGGAGCGAGCGAACGAGCGTGCGAGTGTGGAGGAGCGAGCGAGTGACGAGGGAGTGCGACAGAATGGGCGCGTGGGCTGAAGCGCTGGTGGTCGTGGTGCTCGTGTCGTCTGGACCATGAGGAAAGCCGCGGTTTTATGCTGAGTGCCGTCTCATCAACCCCCCCCACCACCTCTTGACTGTGCCCCCCTTCTGCTGTCCAAAGGCGACCGGCTCCCTCAGTCTTAATATCCTCACTTAGTTCGGTCATTCGGAGGCCGTGGGTTTATCGGCGAGCGCCCTCGCCATGCCCGAGTGACTCGCAACTCGACCGCACCCGTAAGAGGGAACTCGCCAGGGTTAAACTCGCTCCCTCGATGCTTATAAATCAATGCGATGTCACATCGTGTGGACCAACAAACGTCACTGATTATTCATCGATGTTTGCCCTATTTGTTGCTATTTGGAACGCCTCAGCCCCGATTAACCCGTTGCTAATTTTAGGCCACCCCTGGCGCAGCAGCGAGCAGTCGAGTCCTGCCCAGGTTGAGGGTCGCGGAGTGAAGCGGCTGGGGAGAAGGAGGGGGACCCAGCGGCGGCAGCAGCAGCAGCCATCATCCACTCCGCGTAGGTGGGAGCTGGGATTCCCGTGCTGCTCGATTGGTTGATTGCTGTATTTGTAATTAGTGGCCATGAGCAACGATCCCGCTCCCCCCGGCTTCACGTTAACGGGCCGGACTTCTCGCTGCCGCCCGGCTTCCGTCCCCCGCCAAGGGAACGTCAGCCGCAGGGTCCCCTTGCTGCTCCCCGTTGCGCTCCGCCCCTCCCTCCACTGGAAGAGGCTCGAGCAGGAGAGCGTGCGGATGTGTGCGCGTGTGTACAGGCTCGGTTAGTCTCCCTGTCCGCGTTCCTGGGCGTCGGTTTGATTTTTAAGGTGCGGTCGTGATACTCGGGTCATTTCGCGACGTCTCGTCGGCAGCCGCGGCGTGGGGTCACGGCCGGGGGTTGGGGTCACCGTGGCCCTCCCGCGGTGGAGTGCCGTCAACTGATTTGGGTTTTGTTGGGAGTCCTGTGTTCTCTAATCCTTCCGAACTGCATCTCTTTCTCGTGTATCAGCCAATCTTACTACAATAATAATTATGATGATGATAATAATAATAAAGCTTTCCTCGGTAATTGGCGCACGCACACCACATGGGATTGATTCGCGGGACGTGACTGCCCGTGGCTGGCTTCGTGTCCACAACCTGTCCTGCGTGTTCTATGCTGATGGGTGTGTGTGTGTGCGTGTGTGCGCGTGTGTGTGTGCGCGCGTGTGTTTATTGCCGCTAGTGTGTTTGTGGGTGCGAGTGTGTTTGTGTATGTGGGTGTGTGGGTGTTTGTGTGTGAGGAGCGGTACTGTAGTGGTTAGCGCACTGTGATAGGATCCTGTCAACCTGAGTTGTATTCCTGTAAACGGCCAATACCAGTAGGTTGACTCAGCTTCACATGAGTCCCTGGTGAAAAATGTAAACATAGCCACTATGGAGACAAAGGCGGCCCGGCGTGGTGCTGGCCATCCAACCCGAAAGTGATGCCACCTCGTGTCGTACAGACAGGTGGGATATCTGCTCTGGGCTCGAAGGCTCGGCCATCCGCCGAGGAGATGCGAAGAGCCAGCATGGAGGCTGAGAGTCCATATCCAGTGCCACGTGGAGGTTGAGCGCAGGCTGGATGGGGGTTCCCTAGGATTTGGGGTTCGGGAGCGTCATCCAAGGGGGTGGCCACGATAATAGCAACAACCAGTGATGGACTGGGACAAAAAATTGGCCCAGGCATTTGTAACCACACTGGGCCCAAATGGCCATGCGATCTCATTTTCCCATTTGGGTTGGTCCAAAAAACAAGTGGGCCGATGAAGAATCTTTGGTGGCTGCCGAATATGGGGACTTAATGCCAACTGACCGCGTAAATAGGAAATGAAACGTACACAGGCCTGACGGCAACGAGCGGGCATCTCAAGAGAGCCGGCAAAGGCTCCGGCGACGATGACTCCACATCGCCTTGCCAGGCAGCACGCCGAGGTACAACCTGGCACGGTTGCCGTGGTGAGGGTAGTAGTACCGCCACGTGTGTGCCTGCCCCGCATAGCTACTCGCTAACGGCACTCGCCACAGCAGTCTTGTAAACGGCTTCACGGGGATCTCGTCCTGTGTGTGTCTGTGCGAGTTCTTGAGTGTCTTTGTACGTGTCGTGGGGAGCGGTGACGAAGTCATTGGCTCGCTGCGCTTCAAACCCTGCGACCTAAGTTCTAAATGAAACAACTTATTTTACCAGGTAAGGCCTACTGAGCTATAGCTTTTGTTGAGAAGCCACCTAGCCATAAATGACAGCCTAACGAAGTGTCTTTTGTGGAAATGCAAAGCAGCAAACACCAAGGTGCTTGCATCCTATCAGCAGAGGGTTACATCGGCTCTTTATCAAGGTCTGAATGTCTGGCAAGGTACCTACTGATTGGAGTGACAGTATAATTATTTCTCTGTACAAAGGGAAAAGATCGCATATGGCATGCAGCAATTATGCACCAATATCCCTTCTTTCAGTACCGGGAAAGGTTTTTGCACATCTACTTCTGGGCAGGCTGCAACCGTTCCTGACACAACACTGTCGCGCAGAGCATTCAGGCTCCACAGCTGCTCGAGCTACAATGGATGCTGTGCTTGGACTCCGCCGACTTGCAGAACGACAGCGACTGCCCATTGCATGTCGCTTTTACTTGGATTTTTAGGCGGCTTTTGACTGTGGATCTATCGACTCTGGTCTGCTTGGAGAGCAATTGGGGTCCGAGGCATCCTGCTGAACCTTGTGAAAGATCTACTTGCAGGCACAAGCGCAAAGATTCATGTCTGGTCCGGACCATCGCCACGATTCTAAACCACATCTGGAGTATGTCAAGGATGCGTCCTCACACCGGCGCTCTTCTATCGGGCGATCGACTGGATCTATTAAAACATGACCCATGACCTTGGAGTCGGGGTTAGCCGCAACCACTGACCTCGACTCCGCTGATGATGCAGCCTTGTTTGTTGGTTGAGAAGCCTGAAACAGATGCACAACATTCCTCCAATATTTCCACAACAGTGCAAGAAAATCTGGACTAAATGAAAACAAAATTCCAGAACTTGGGCTCCTGACCTCCATACGCACCCTGCGTAATCAACGGCAATGCTGTCGAAGCAGCGGAGGAACTTCTCTGCCGAAGATCTGCACAGACGATGTCGACCTGATGCCATGCGCCGGTTTGGCCTGGCCTCAGGAATCATGAACGGTCTGAACTGCGTTTGGTCCCAGCAACGTTTTAAGTCCGGGTACCAAATTGAGAGTACGAGTGATGCGTGGTGTCAGTGTTTTGTAATTGTGCGGAGGCCTGGACATTGGTGGAAGCCTATCTGGATCGGCAGCAGTCCTTCCACTTGCGATGCCAAAGACGTCTTTTTGGCATCCAATGATTCGACTTCGTCAGAAATGTCACGGTTGCATCTGCGACCGGCCTCCTCGCCATTGAGAGCTCATTTCGAGGGAGATGGCTGTCGCTCATTGGACACGTTGCCCCGTCTTGATGCGCAAACTCCTGCAGCAAACTGCGCGCCGCTTCAGTTGGCGGTCGACGTTCGAAGCGAGGACTGCGACCCTCAAAGGAATGGCGCCGCCCCCGTGGCCGCCCCCTTGAGACGTGGATCAAACAGATCGCTCGAGACGCCGGTGTATGGCCGCAAGAGCACTTGATGCGAATGCTGTCGCAAGAGGCCACACGTTTGGTGCCACGCTAATTCGCTGACCATTTGTGATGAATGAATGAAACACGAAACGAATGTTTCTAAATGTCGAGGGAAACAGAGGATCTGGAGAACAATCCATGCGACCACGGGTAGCACACGCAAACTCAAAATATGCAGGTGTCGGGGTCGGGATCGATCCCACGACCTATATACCAGGTGAGGGAGTTAACATCTCGCCACCGCTCATGGCGAACGTCAGCGGTGAATATCTGAACCGATCGTGGACCCCAGCCCGTAGGTCGACTCACCTCAAATTAATACGTGGTGCAGCGTACAAACATCAGTGGAGTTCTGCGAGGACCGTGTGGGGTGGTGTGCCGACCTTAATATGCGTTGGCCAACAGCGCTTGTCAAGTTTGTGTAACCAGGTAAGTTCCCGAGAGACGAGGATAGAGGAGCTGCATTCGCAGTAGTGGCCTGGGTCACCACGATGACAAGCACAGCCATACAGTAGAGCAATGGAGCGAATAGAAATCATGAGAGCAAACACAACCAACTAGGGTTCAGCAAAGTAGCACAGCCGTGTAAATCCGTGTACAGCAGGGAGCCAATGAGCGGCGTGGATTTGATGTTAGAGTGAGGTTAGGGTGAGGTCGATGAGGTCAGGGTGTGGGGTTAGGTGAGGTTAGGGTGAGGTCAGGGTGAGGTTAGGGTGAGGTCAGGGTGAGGTGGGCTCAAGGTGAGGTGAGGTCAGGGTGAGGTGGGGTCAGGATGAGGTCAGTGGGGTCAGGGTGAGGTCAGCGTGAGGTGGGTCAGGGTGAGGTCAGGGTGAGGTGAGGTCAGGGTGAGGTCAGAGTGAGGTGGAGTCAGGGTGAGGTCAGGATGAGGTGAGGTCAGGGTGGGTCAGGGTGAGGTCAGGGTGAGGGTGAGGTCAGGGTTAGGTCAGGGTGAGGTGGGGTGTTTCGGGGAGAGGGCAGCAGGTGGCGCCCGTGTGAAGGTGGCGCGTTCACGTGGCCAGGTGAAGAGGCGGTCAGCTGGAGTCACCGCTCAATACACCGCGTGTGTTGTACACGTGTGTGTTGTTGTACACGTGTGTGTGTTGTACACGTATGTGTGTGTTGTACACGTGTGTGTTGAACACGTGTGTGTGTTGTACACGTGTGTGTGTTGCACACGTGTGTGTTGTACACGCGTGTGTTGTACACGTGTGTGTGTTGTACACGTGTGTGGTACACGTGTGTGTTGAACACGTGTGTGTGTGNTGTACACGTGTGTGTTGTACACGTGTGAGTTGTTGTACACGTGTGTGTTGTACACGTGTGAGTTGTTGTACACGTGTGAGTTGTACACGTGTGTGTTGTACACGTGTGTGTTGTACACGTGTGTGTTGTACACGTGTGAGTTGTTGTACACGTGTGTGTTGTACACGTGTGAGTTGTTGTACACGTGTGTGTTGTATAGGTGTGTTTGTTAACACGTATGGATAAGTGTGTTATACACGTGTGTTTGTTAACACGTGTGTGTTGTATAGATATGTTTGTTAACACGTATGGATAGGTGTGTTATACACGTGTGTGTTGTACACGTGTGTGTCGTTGTATATGTGTGTGTTATACACGTGTGTTGTACATGTGTTGTTGTAGACGTGTGTGTTGTGGGCAGATGTGTGTTGCACGCAGGTCATCGCACGAAACGTCGCCTATTATAGACAATGTTTTTTGTGTTGTTGACATGGGGCGTGCCAAGTTGTTGTTGGTTGTGGTTTTGTGCACCACCGCCAACGCAGCAGCTCTAGGTGCGTTCTCGACAGCGGCGTGTTGGACAGGTGTGATGGACAGGTGTGTTGGACAGGTGTGTGATGGACAGGTGTGATGGGCAGGTGTGATGGGCAGGTGTGAGGGGCAGGTATTATGGACAGGTGTGGGGGCAGGTGTGATGGCAGGTGTGATGGGCAGGTGTGATGGACAGGTGTGATGGGCAGGTGTGGGGGGCAGGTGTGATGGGCAGGTGTGTTGGACAGGTGTGATGGACAGGTATGATGGGCAGGTGTGGGGGGCAGGTGTGATGGACAGGTGTGGGGGCAGGTGTGATGGGCAGGTGTGTTGGACAGGTGTGATGGACAGGTGTGATGGGCAGGTGGGGGGCAGGTGTGATGGGCAGGTGTGATGGCAGGTGTGTTGGACAGGTGTGATGGACAGGTGTGATGGACAGGTGTGATGGACAGGTGTGGGGGGCAGGTGTGATGGCAGGTGTGGGGGCAGGTGTGATGGGCAGGTGTGATGGGCAGGTATGATGGACAGGTGTGTTGGACAGGTGTGATGGACAGGTGTGATGGACAGGTGTGATGGGCAGGTGTGGGGGCAGGTGTGATGGGCAGGTATAGGGGCAGGTGTGATGGACAGGTGTGATGGGCAGGTGTGATGGGCAGGTGTGATGGACAGGTGTGATGGGGAGGTGTGATGGACAGGTGTGATGGACAGGTGTGATGGGCAGGTGTGGGGGCAGGTGTGATGGGCAGGTGTGATGGGCAGGGGTGATGGACAGGTGTGATGGCAGGTGTGATGGGCAGGTGTAGGGGCAGGTGTGATTGGCAGGTGTGGGGGCAGGTGTGTTGGCAGGTGTGGGGGCAGGTGTGATGGGCAGGTGTGTGGGCAGGTGTGATGGGCAGGTGTGATGGCAGGTGTGATGGCAGGTGTGGGGGCAGGTGTGTGGACATGGGGGGCAGGTGTGATTGGCAGGTGTGATGGCAGGTGTGTGGGCAGGTGTGATGGCAGGTGTGATGGGCANGGGTGATGGACAGGTGTGATGGGCAGGTGTGATGGGCAGGTGTGTTGGACAGGTGTGATGGACAGGTGTAGGGGCAGGTGTGTTGGCAGGTGTGGGGGCATNGGGGCAGGTGTGATGGGCAGGTGTGATGGCAGGTGTGATGGGCAGGTGTGATGGGCAGGTGTGTTGGACAGGTGTGATGGGCAGGTGTGATGGGCAGGTGTGATGGGCAGGTGTGATGGACAGGTGTGATGGGCAGGTGTGGGGGCAGGTGTGATGGGCAGGTGTGTTGGACAGGTGTGNTGGACANGTATGATGGGCAGGTGTGGGGGGCAGGTGTGATGGACATGTGGGGGCAGGTGTGATGGCAGGTGTGTTGGACAGGTGTGATGGACAGGTGTATGGGCAGTGTGGGGGGCAGGTGTGATGGGCAGGTGTGATGGGCAGGTGTGTTGGACAGGTGTGATGGACAGGTGTGATGGACAGGTGTGATGGACAGGTGTGGGGGCAGGTGTGATGGGCAGGTGTGGGGCAGGTGTGATGGGCAGGTGTGATGGGCAGGTATGATGGACAGGTGTGTTGGACAGGTGTGATGGACAGGTGTGATGGACAGGTGTGATGGGCAGGTGTGGGGGGCAGGTGTGATGGGCAGGTATAGGGGGCAGGTGTGATGGACAGGTGTGATGGGCAGGTGTGATGGGCAGGTGTGATGGACAGGTGTGATGGGAGGTGTGATGGACAGGTGTGATGGACAGGTGTGATGGGCAGGTGTGGGGGGCAGGTGTGATGGGCAGGTGTGATGGGCAGGGGTGATGGACAGGTGTGATGGGCAGGTGTGATGGGCAGGTGTAGGGGCAGGTGTGATGGCAGGTGTGGGGGCAGGTGTGTTGGACAGGTGTGGGGGGCAGGTGTGATGGGCAGGTGTGATGGGCAGGTGTGATGGGCAGGTGTGATTGGCAGGTGTGGGGGGCAGGTGTGTTGCACAGGTGTGGGGGGCAGGTGTGATTGGCAGGTGTGATGGGCAGGTGTGATGGGCAGGTGTGATGGACAGGTGTGATGGGAGGTGTGATGGACAGGTGTGATGGACAGGTGTGATGGGCAGGTGTGGGGGGCAGGTGTGATGGGCAGGTGTGATGGGCAGGGGTGATGGACAGTGTGATGGGCAGGTGTGATGGGCAGGTGTGTTGGACAGGTGTGATGGACAGGTGTAGGGGCAGGTGTGATTGGCAGGTGTGGGGGGCAGGTGTGTTGGACAGGTGTGGGAGGCAGGTGTGATGGGCAGGTGTGATGGGCAGGTGTGTTGGACAGGTGTGATGGACAGGTGTGATGGGCAGGTGTGTTGGACAGGTGTGATGGGCAGGTGTAGGGGGCAGGTGTGGGGGCAGGGTGGGGGGCAGGTGTGATGGACAGGTTGTTGGACAGGTGTGTTGGACAGGGTGTTGGGCAGGTGTGTTGGACAGGTGTGATGGACAGGTGTAGGGGGCAGGTGTGGGGGGCAGGTGTGTGATGGACAGGTGAGATGGACAGGTGTGTTGGACAGGTGTGATGGGCAGGTGTAGGGGGCAGGTGTGGGGGCAGGTGTGGGGGCAGGTGTGATGGACAGGAGTGGGGGACAGGTGTGGCGGACAGCTTTCACCAACACCCCTCATGTCCTCGTGTGGTGCACTAGGCGCTATTCTCGTGTAGTCTGTGTGAAGCGTGCAGGTGNACTGGTGTANTGTGACGAGTGCACGTGTCTGGTGTACTGTGTCACCGGTGTGTATAGTATAGAAAGAGGTCATCCACAGCTGAGNNATNGACTGACACAGGTATAATGCATAGATTGTGCACACGTGTGGTGCACTCACACACACACTNACACACGTGGGGTTCACAACTCATCACGTGTGGTTCACTCACACACGTGTGGTGCACTCAACTCACTCANACACACGTGTGGTGCACACANACTCACGTGTGTCACTCACACTCACGTGTGGTGCACTCCACTCACTCACCACGTGGGGTTCACTCACACTCACTGCACACACAGTGTGGTGNACAACACTGCACACACACTGGGTTCACTCACATCACTGCACACTCACACACTGTGTGCACACACACGTGTGGTGCACNCCATCACACAGTGGTCACTCACGTGGGGCANTACACTGACACACACACACGTGTGGTCACACANACACTCACACACACGTGTGGTGCACTCACACACTCACACACGTGTGGTGCACTNACACANACACTCACACTCACTCACANTCACGTGTGGTGCACTCACACTCACTCACACACACACGTGTGGTTCACTCANACACACGTGGGTGCACTCACACTCACTCACACACACGTGTGGTTCACTCATGTTTGCACACACGTGTGGTGCACTCACACACACTCACACACTCACACACGTGTGGTTCACTCATCACACACGTGTGGTGCACTCACACACACTCACACACACTCACACACGTGTGGTTCACTCACACACACGTGTGGTTATTCTTTGGTTTTTTGGTAAAGTCACGTATGCAAATATAAATAAAAAATAAATGTAATACTAGCATACNACGTTTCGTGCACACACAGCACACACTCAGGTTAAATGAAACACAATCTAGTATACTTAGAAATGTAAGTAATACACANAGAGTGGATAACAACACCACACNCATCTGGTTGATTNCATTCATTCCTGAGATGCAATTTGAGATAAACACACAGAAACATATGGACAGACATATAACGACAGATNTCACAGAGATACAGAGAGGAGCAAACAGGCACACGAGAAGGCCTCACACAGAGGCGTAGTTTCTCTGTGTGCCTATGTTGTCTCTCTGTANNTCTGTGTCTCTGTCGCTTATATGTNTGTCCATATGTTTCTGGTGTGTTTTACTCTCTCTCAAATTTAGCATTCTCACGGAAGAACGTAATCAACCAGANACGGGTGTGCACTGTACACACGTGTTACTCCACTCTCTGTTGTATTACACTTACANTTCTNAGTATACCAGATTTGTGTTTCATTTANTTTTACTGNGACTGACACTTGCTTGTGTTCAATCAAACGTCGTATGCTGTATTTACTTTTATTTTTATTTTATTTTATCACGTGACTTACNGAAAACAAGAATAATTCCTGCAGTCACACTCCAAAATGAACACTGTGGTTCACTCACACACGTGTGGCATACTCACACTCACGTGTGGTTCACTCACACTCACACACACACGTGTGGCACACTCACACTCACNCACACGTGTGGTNCACTCACACTGCACTCACACACGTGGTGCACTNACACACACGTGTGGTGCACTCACACGTGGTTCACTNACACACACGTGTGGCACACACGTGTGGCACACTCACACTCACGTGTGGTTCACTCACACNCACGTGTGGTTCACTCACACACGTGTGGCACACTCACACACACGTGTGGTTCACTCACACTCACTCACACACGTGTGGTGCACTCACACACACGTGTGGCACACACACACGTGGTTCACTCACACACACACGTGTTGCACTCACACACTCACACACACGTGTGGCACACAGACACGTGGTTCACTCACACACACACGTGTGGCACACACACGTGGTTCACTCACTCACTCACACACACGTGTGGTNCACTCANACTCACGTGTGGTGCACTCACACACGTGTTTCACTCACACACGTGGTTCACTCACACACTCACACACACTCACGTGGTGCACTCACACACACGTGTGGNTCACTCATCACTCACACACACGTGTGGTGCACTCACACACACGTGTGGTGCACTCACACACACTCACACACACGTGGTGCACTNACACTNCACTCACACACACGTGTGGTGCACTCACACACACGTGGTCACACACACACGTGGTTCACTCACACTCACTCACACGTGATGCACTCACACACACGTGTGGTGCACTCACACTCACTCGCACTCACTNTACACGCACGTGAGTGTGAGTGAGTGCGCTACTTTCACCCTCAACTTCCCCCCCCGCCCTTCGGAGCCCCTCCCTCCCGCTGCTGAGTAAATAGCTGCGGATGGATGTAAGTGGTGGCCATGACAACGGGCGGCTCTTGCTCGCCAGTCAAGTGCCAGTGTCACGGGGGGTGGGGGGGGTCACGGCTTCTCAAGGACCCCACTACCCCCCCCCCCCCTAACGCCTCCCTCCCAGTCGACAACTCAAGAGGGCAGTGGTGAGGTGGCGGAGAGGTCGACATTGGTGAGACAGTGAGTGTGTCAGTGCGACTGTGTGTGCGTGTGTCAGTGTGTGTGTGCGCGTGTGTGAACGTGTGTGTGTGTGAACGTGTGTGTGTGTGAACGTGTGTGTGTGTGAACGTCTGTGTGTCAGTGTGACTGTGTGTGCGTGTGGACGTGTTTGTGTGTGAACGTGTGTGTGAGTTGTGGGGAGCGGTGGGGTAGCGGTTAGCGCGCGGCGCTACGAACCTGGCGACCCGAGTTCGATTGCCGCTCACGGCTAACGCCGGTGACGATTATTTGAACCGGTCCTGGGCCTCCCCTGGGTCGACTCAACCTCAAATGAGTACCTGTTGCGGTGTGTAAACTTCGCCACTAGGGAGAAAAGGCGGCCGGGCGTGGTGTTGGCCACCCACCCCCTTCTTGTGCAGTGTCGGTCTTCATCGGTGCTCGCTAACAGCACTTGCCCCAACGGTCTCAAGGCTATACGGGGGATCTTTGTTTTGCGTGAGTTGTGGAGAGAGTTGACAAGTTTACATACCTAGGCAGTGTGCTTATGACCAACTCCGGTTTGACAGCAGAGGTCTCACTCCGAATAAGTCGAGCGGCATCTTTTCATCGGCTGGAACATCTGCGCCGGTTACAAACATTCAGGCTGACATCTATCCTGGGTTTAACCAGGCTGGATTGTGTGAGGAACTCACAATTCCTTGAAAGACCTGGACACATTCCCATCAGTGAGCTCCTCCGGCAGGCAAGGCTGCGTTGGCTGTGTCATGTAGCCCAGCCCGCATGCCAGCCACCGCATGCCCCAAGCAGCTTCTGTTCGGCCGGAGAGGCGAAACGGGCGCGGCACGGGCTAGAGAAGAGATGGAGTGATGTGGTACAGGAGGACGTGGAGCTGAGTGGACTTGTCGATGACTGGTACCAGCGGTGTCAAGATCGGCCTCTGTGGAGGAGGCTCGTGAAGGACGCTGCTGGCAGTTGGAGGCAGTGTGGTGTGGCAACAACTGAGTGTGTTGGTGTGTGTGTGNGAGAGTGGAGTGTGTTGGTGTGAGTGTNTGATGGAGTGTGTCACACTTGGTGTGTGAGAGTGTGCCCCGTGAGTGTGTTGGTGTGTGTGAGAGTGGGTGTGGCCTGAGTGTGTTTGTGGTGTGAGAGTGTGGGAGTGTGTTGTGTGTGTGAGATGTGGGATGTGTTGGTGTGTGTGTGTGAGAGTGGAGTGGTGTTTGGTGTGTGTGAGAGTTGGTNNGGTGTTCGTGTGTGTGTGAGAGTCGTCGGTGAGGGTGTCTGTGTGTGTGTGTGAGAGTTGGTGAGGGTGTTGTGTGTGTGAGAGTTGGTGAGGGAGCGTGTTTGTGTGTGTGTGACAGTGTGGGTGTGGGTGAGTGTGTTGTGTGTGAGAGTGTCGGTCGAGGGGGNGAGTGTCACTGAGTGTGTGTGTGAGAGTGGGTGAGCGTGTTGGTGTGTGTGAGAGTTGTGTGTGTGAGAGTTGGTGAGGGTTTGTGTGTGTGTGAGATTGGGTGAGGGAGCGTGTTGGTGTGTGTGAGAGTGTGNGAGTGTGGGTGAGTGTGTTGGTGTGTGTGTGTGAGAGTGTGNGAGTGTGGGTGAGTGTGTGTGTGTGAGAGTGTGGTGAGCGTGTTGGTGTGTGTGTGAGAGTGTGGTGTGGGTGAGTGTGTTGGTGTGTGTGTGAGAGTTGTGGTGAGTGTGTGTGTGTGAGAGTGTGGTGAGGGTGTTGGTGTGTGTGTGAGTGTGTGTGAGAGTGTGTGAGTGTGGGTGAGTGTGTGTGTGTGTGAGAGTGTGTGTGTGGGTGAGTGTGTTGTGTGTGAGAGTGTGTGAGTGTGGGTGAGTGTGTTGTGTGTGAGAGTGTGTGTGTGTGTGAGAGTGTGTGAGAGTGTGTGAGTGTGTTGTGTGTGAGAGTGTGGTGAGGGGGAGAGTTTAGCTGCGTGAAATCAGGCGGCCGCTGCACTTGGAGATCATAACAACAATGCGGGTGGGGCGGGTGGGGCGGGTGGGGCGGGTGGGGGGGGCGGGGTGAGGGGGGCGTGGGGTGGGGGGGGTGGGGGGGACGACGCGGGCACCACCGGCCCCGCTGCTTTAACCTCGGGGCCGTGAGCGGCACTGAAGACGAGGAGGAGGTGGAGGAGGAGGTGGAGGAGGAGGTGGTATCTCCGTGTCGCTGTGTCAGCCTCACGTGGGTAGTGGCACGGGGAGACGAGGGGGAGGAGGTGTCAGGATGTGTCCCGTGTCTTCCTCACGACGCCACCGACAATGCTGCCCTCCAGATCGTGGGTGACACTGGGAGACGGGGAGGAAGACGAGGACGCGGAGAAGGACGAGGTGGACGAGGTGGACGAGGAGGAGGCGTCCCCGTGTCTCCATGCTGCGACACATCAAGAGGAGGGCCTCGGAGCCGGCCGTGGCTGGCGGCTCCGAGGCCCGGAGGAGCCGGAGGGCCTCTCGGGCCCGGGGGCACTGGGAGGGCCAGCGAGGGCTGGGGCCCGGGCCGCCGGGAGGGCCCGGTCAAGGCCCCGCGCGTGGCTCTTCTGGGCCTCCCCGGCGAGGAATTCGTCACCTCGCGGAGGCCACGCGGCCCCTCACCCGGCCCGGACGAGGGCAGCGGCGGCAGAGAGGAGGAGGAGGAGGGTGGCGGTGGCGAGGGACGTCCCTGGGGGAGATCGAACTCCTCGGCGCGTCCACGTGGATGCCGGGAGCTCCAGGGGCCTGCACCCTGGACTCCAGCCTCCTCCGCGGTGACGTAACAACGATTCATACCGGAGTAGGCAAAGTAATGAACCGGCGGATTTTGTGTCGTGAAACCCTCCACCACCGCCC
>MU249583.1:573552-688868 GCA_018977245.1 Lethenteron camtschaticum
GTCGCCCTCCAGCAACAACGGAGGGCGGAGGAGCGACGCTCACAACAACGAGCGGAGCGCCGGTTGGCTAAAGCACAGCAAGTTGGGACAGTAGGGGGCACAGGTGGTGCATGAGCCAGTCATTTCGGTCATCTCAGTCAGTCGACCCGTGGCATCTGGGTTGCCCCGTGACCTCCTGCCAGCGGGCGTTCGACACTTCACGTGACCTCAAGGTGTACATGGCCTGGCACAAGCGTTGTGGTGACGTCACCGCCACTTAGTCGCGAATGACGGTTGTTGTTTTCTCTGTGTCACTGAGTCAGTGTGTGTCTCTGTGTTGTGTCACTGAGTCAGTGTGTGTCTCTGTGTCTGTGTCACTCAGTCAGTGTGTGTCTCTGCGTCACTGAGTCAGTGTGTGTCTCTGTGTCTGTGTCACTGAGTCAGTGTGTGTCTCTGTGTCACCGAGTCAGTGTGTGTCTCTGTGTCACTGAGTCAGTGTGTGTCTCTGTGTCACTGAGTCAGTGTGTGTCTCTGTGTCTGTGTCACTGAGTCACTGTGTGTCTCTGTGTCTGTGTCACTGAGTCAATGTGTGTCTCTGTGTCTGTGTCACTGAGTCAATGTGTGTCTCAGTGTGTGTATCACTGAGTCAATGTGTGTCTCTGTGTCTGTGTCACTGAGTCAATGTGTGTCTCTGTGTCACTGAGTCAGTGTGTGTCTCAGTGTGTGTATCACTGAGTCAATGTGTGTCTCTGTGTCTGTGTCACTGAGTCAATGTGTGTCTCTGTGTCTGTGTCACTGAGTCAATGTGTGTCTCAGTGTGTGTATCACTGAGTCAATGTGTGTCTCTGTGTCTGTGTCACTGAGTCAATGTGTGTCTCTGTGTCACTGAGTCAGTGTGTGTCTCAGTGTGTGTATCACTGAGTCAATGTGTGTCTCTGTGTCTGTGTCACTGAGTCAATGTGTGTCTCTGTGTCTGTGTCACTGAGTCAGTGTGTGTCTCTGTGTCTGTGTCACTGAGTCAATGTGTGTCTCAGTGTGTGTATCACTGAGTCAATGTGTGTCTCTGTGTCTGTGTCACTGAGTCAATGTGTGTCTCTGTGTCTGTGTCACTGAGTCAATGTGTGTCTCTGTGTCTGTGTCACTGAGTCAGTGTGTGTCTCTGTGTCTGTGTCACTGAGTCAGTGTGTGTCTCAGTGTGTGTATCACTGAGTCAATGTGTGTCTCTGTGTCTGTGTCACTGAGTCAATGTGTGTCTCTGTGTCTGTGTCACTGAGTCAGTGTGTGTCTCTGTGTCTGTGTCACTGAGTCAGTGTGTGTCTCAGTGTGTGTATCACTGAGTCAATGTGTGTCTCTGTGTCTGTGTCACTGAGTCAATGTGTGTCTCTGTGTCTGTGTCACTGAGTCAATGTGTGTCTCAGTGTGTGTATCACTGAGTCAATGTGTGTCTCTGTGTCTGTGTCACTGAGTCAATGTGTGTCTCTGTGTCTGTGTCACTGAGTCAATGTGTGTCTCTGTGTCTGTGTCACTGAGTCACCGTGTGTCTCAGTGTGTGTATCACTGAGTCAATGTGTGTCTCTGTGTCTGTGTCACTGAGTCACTGTCTTTGTGTGGCACAGAAGCGGCGTCCGTGCCAGTGATGTGTTCGGCTATTGTGCGTGGCCGTGTGCCTGGCAGCACAGCCGCTCCGCGTGTCAGCGTTTGTTGTGTGCGTTGGCAGTCGAGCTAAAGCCCCTTCTTCTGTCTATGGATTTGTGCACAGTGTGCACGCGCGTGTGCGCGGGGAGCGGCGGAGCAGTGTTGGAGCTATCCGGGGCTCTTTGTCTTTGTGTCACATGGACGCTGTGGCTCCGCGACAGTTCCCAATCAGCGGGCTCACGACGCGAGGCGCTGATAGCCGCCGGCAGGCGCTGGGGGGGGCGGGGCGAGGGGCGAGGCGCTGGGGGGGCGGGGGGGGCGAGGCGCTGTGTGTGGGGGGGCGAGGCGCTGTGGGGGGGGGGGGGGGGGGCGAGGCGGGGTGGGGGGGCGGGGGGGGCGAGACGAGCGGCGTCGTGGTGACGACTTCGTCACCTCGGGGCGGTGCGGCAGTCGGGTCAGGTCGGGGGGCCTCAACATTGTTGAAAAGAGACATGGCGCTGGTTGTCGAGGGGGGCCCCAACTCGTAGCTTTGGGCACCAGGGGAGGGGAGCAAGCCCCCCCCCCCCCGTGTCCCCTGCGCAAGACGTATTCTTAGTTCTTTCGGTAAAGTCACGTAGATAGAAAGAAAACATTAAATTAAATGAAAAAATAAAATTATCAAAAAACGACGTTTCGATCGCAACACAAGCGGTCTTCTTATTTGAAATTTTTATTTAATTTATTTTCTATCTACGTGACTTTACCGAAAGAACCAAGAATATGAATTCCTGCATTCAGGAAAGTCAACATTTTGCGCGAGACGTCTTCTCCAACAATGGGACAAACGCGAAGATTGTCCGAAAAGGTCTCTCGCCGTCGCCAGAAAGCGAGAGGCGGAGGGTAGCGCCTGTTTACCCAGTGGCAGTGGCAGGCAGTGGCTGGCAGTGGCAGGCAGTGGCAGGCAGTGGCAGGCAGTGGCTGGCAGTGGCAGGCAGTGGCTGGCAGTGGCAGGCAGTGGCAGGCAGTGGCTGGCAGTGGCAGGCAGTGGCTGGCAGTGGCAGGCAGTGGCTGGCAGTGGCTGGCAGTGGCAGGGCGGCGCGCTGGAGACGAGTGAGAGCCATTCTCCTGCACGCGCCCCACGTCAACAACAACAACAACAACGCCGAC
The DNA here is from genome assembly GCA_018977245.1 of Lethenteron camtschaticum. Classification (NCBI taxonomy): domain Eukaryota; kingdom Metazoa; phylum Chordata; class Hyperoartia; order Petromyzontiformes; family Petromyzontidae; genus Lethenteron; species Lethenteron camtschaticum. The sequence continues at coordinate 576,313 of MU249583.1, forward strand.
GACGTTTCGCGGCGCGTGCATGCTGCGAAGAAGAACGATCGCTCCAACAATTGTGTGAAAGGCCATCCCACGAAACATTCTCTGTTATGTTTCATTTTTTCCCGTGAAGGAGGGCTATTGCCCGAAACGTCGCCGTATTGTCCGTGGTTATGCACAGCCACCACCAACGCCACCGCCACCACCAACACCACCACCAACACCACCACCGCCACCACCAACACCGCCACCGCCACCACCACCACCAACACCGCCGCCGCCGCCACCCCGCCACTGCCACCACCAACACCACCGCCACCGCCACTACCGCCACCAACACCACCGCCACCACCACCCACCACCACCACCGCCACCACCAACACCGCCACCGTCACCACCAACACCGCCACCACCACCACCAACACCACCGCCACCACCAACACCGCCACCACCACCACCGCCACTAACACCACCGCCGCCACCGCAACCACCAACACCACCACCACCACCACCCCGCCACCACCGCCACCAGCAACACCACCGCCACCACCACCACCACCCCGCCACCGCCACCACCAACACCGCCACCGCCGCCACCACCACCGCCACCACCAACACCACCACCACCACCGCCACCACCAACACCATCGCCACCACCAACACCCCGCCACCGCCACCACCAACACCACCGCCACCATCAACACCCCGCCACCACGGCCAGGACTGCAGCAGCAGCACCGGGGCCGTCGTCTGTGTTCGCTGGGCGAGGAGTCAGACGTTTCGCACGCAACCCTGACGCTCCGGCTCCAGCTGCGCGCTTCCCACGAGCCACGCAAACTGTCCCCCCCCTCCGCTCTGATTATGCAACCCCAACAAATAGGGACAAAGGTCCCCCATGTAGCCTGCGCAGGCTGTTGGGGCAAGTGCCGTTCGCGAGTAGCAGCAGCGCCTATGAACGCCGGCACGGTGCACGGGGGATGGTATGGTCAGAAGCTACGCACGCCCGGCCGCCTTTGTCTCCTCAATGGTGTTTTATACACACAGCACCAAGTACGTATCAGCTACATCACAACATGGATGGTTGTTTGTTACTGGCCGCATGACGTGTTGGGCCTGTGGTACACAAACCCCAACAGGGTCAGGTGACTCCACCACGACCACCACAATAACCACAATAACCACCACCACAATAACCACCACCACCACCACATAACCACCACAATAACCACCACCACCACAATAACCACCACAATAACCACCACAATAACCACCACCAAAATAACCACACCACCACAATAACCACCACCACAATAACCACCACCACAATAACCACCACCACAATAACCACCACACAATAACCACCACCACCACAATAACCACCACCACAATAACCACCACAATAACCACAATAACCNCGACCAACACAATAACCACCACCACAATAACCACCACACAATAACCACCACCACAATAACCACCACCAATAATCACCACAATACACCACAATAACCACCAACACAATAACCACCACCACCACAATAACCACCACAATAACCACCACCACCACAATAACCACCACCACAATAACCACCACCACAATANCCACCACCACAATAACCACCACAATAACCACACCACAATAACACCACCACAATAACCACCACCACACAATCACCACACAATACCACCACCACAATAACCACCACCACAATAACCACCACCACAACCACCACCACAATAACCACCACAATACCACCACCAATAACCACCACAATAACCACCACCACCACAATAACCACCACCACAATAACCACCACCACAATAACCACCACAATCACCACAATAACCACCACCAAATAACCACCACCACAATAACCACCACCACAATAACCACCACAATAACCACCACAATAACCACCATCACAATAATCACCACCACAATAACCACCACACAATAACCACCACAATAACCACCACCACAATAACCACCACACAATAACCACCACAATAACCACCACCAGAATGACCACGACCACCACCACCACCACCACAATAACCACCACCACCACAATAACCACGACCACCACCACCACCAACACAATAACCACGGCCACCACCACACAATAACCACGACCACCACCACAATAACCACACCAATAACCACCACAATAACCACGACCACCACAATACCACGACCACTAACCACCACATCCTTCAACTTAAAAATGTATTTACGAACCCGAATGGGAAACCTACTACGTGTTGAAAAGAAATACACTGACATCGATATTATTCAAAAAGCAGGCTTTAGCCTTTCTGGCAATAAATCAATAGCTAGCTATTTAGCGTTTGAACATCTTAACACGTCTTGGTTATTGCCAGAAAGGGTAACGCCTATTCCTCTTTTCATAATTTTGACACTGGCTAAAAGGTCCCAAAGATATGCATAATATTGTTATGGAAAGACTCGCCCCGCCATAGAAATGTGGAATTGCTCCGTAGGGCTGTGGACGGCAGATGAGCGCCAATGCCTCAATGCCCAGTTGAGCAGCAGCAGGAAGAGAAGCTTGAGCCGAGTGGCCGCTGTCGATGTTGAGACCAGAGTCGACGAGAAGTTTACTCACAGCCTGAGCGTGCACGTCATGGGATGGGGGTTTATGCATTCAAGAGAATCATACTTGTGGTGGGTAGGTGGCCGAGTGGTTGGGTGGGTGGGTGAGTGGTTGGGTGGGTGGGTGGTGAGTGGTTGGGTGGGTGGGTGAGTGGTTGGGTGGGTGGGTGGGTGAGTGGTTGGGTGTTGAGTGTGGGTGGGTGGGTGAGTGGTTGGGTGGGTGGGTGAGTGGTTGGGTGGGTGGGTGGGTGAGTGGTTGGGTGGGTGGGTGGTGAGTGTTGGGTGGTGGGTGAGTGGTTGGTGGGTGTTGGTGGGTGGTTGGGTGGGTGGTTGGGTGGTGAGTGGTTGGGTGGGTGGGTTGGCTAGCGGGGAGCGGTCGTGTAGTGGTTAGCGCGCCGCGCTACGAACCTGGCGACTCGAATTTGATTTCTGCTCACGGCCAACATCAGTGACGATTATCTGAATCGGTCCTGGGCGTCCCCTAGGTAGACTCAGCCTAAAATAAGTACCTAGTGCGGTGTGTACACATCGCCACTAGGGAGACAAAGCGGCCGGGCTGGTTGCTGGCCACACCCCCCCCCCTCGTGTGTCGTGCTGCCTGAAATAGGTGTTCGCTAACAGCACTGGATCGGTGAGTGGGTGAGTCGGTGTTTGTGAGTGGGTTAGTGGATGTGTGGGTGGGTGAGGTTGGAGGGTGGATGAGTGGTTGGTGGGTGAGTGGGTGGGCAAGTGGGTGATCAGTGTGTGAGTGAATAGGTGAGTGAATTGAGTGTGTGTGTGTAAATGAGTGAGTGAACTGAGTGTGTGTGTGTGTAAATGGGTGAGTGAATTGAGTGTGTGTGTGTAAATGGGTGAGTGAATGGGTGAGTGAATGAGTGTGTGTGTAAATGGGTGAGTGAATTGAGTGTGTGTGTGTAAATGGGTGAGTGAATGAGTGTGTGTGTGTAAATGGGTGAGTGAATGAGTGTGTGTGTGTAAATGGGTGAGTGAATTGAGTGTGTGTGTGAATGGTGAGTGAATGAGTGTGTGTGTGTAAATGGGTGAGTGAATGAGTGTGTGTGTGTAAATGGGTGAGTGAATGAGTGAGTGTGTGTAATGAGTGAGTGAACTGAGTGTGTGTGTGTGTAAATGGGTGAGTGAATTGAGTGTGTGTGTGTGTAAATGGGTGAGTGAATGGTGAGTGAATTGAGTGTGTGTGTGTAAATGGGTGAGTGAATTGAGTGTGTGTGTGTAAATGGGTGAGTGAATGAGTGTGTGTGTAAATGGGTGAGTGAATGAGTGTGTGTGTGTAAATGGGTGAGTGAATTGAGTGTGTGTGTGTAAATGGGTGAGTGAATGAGTGTGTGTGTGTAAATGGGTGAGTGAATGAGTGTGTGTGTGTAAATGGGTGAGTGAATGAGTGAGGTGTGTAAATGAGTGAGTGAACTGAGTGTGTGTGTGTGTAAATGGGTGAGTGAATGAGTGTGTGTGTGTAAATGGGTGAGTGAATGGGTGAGTGAATTGAGTGTGTGTGTAAATGGGTGAGTGAATTGAGTGTGTGTGTGTAAATGGGTGAGTGAATGAGTGTGTGTGTGGGTGAGTGAATGAGTGTGTGTGTGGGTGAGTGAATGAGTGTGTGTGTGGGTGAGTGAATGAGTGTGTGTGTGTAAATGGGTGAGTGAATTGAGTGTGTGTAAATGGGTGAGTGAATGAGTGTGTGTGTGTAAATGAATGGTGAGTTAATTGTGTGTGTGTAAATGAGTGAGTGAATTGAGTGTGTGTGTGTAAATGGGTGAGTGAATTGAGTGTGTGTGTGTATGGTGAGTGAATGAGTGTGTGTGTGTGTAAATGGGTGAGTGAATGAGTGTGTGTGTGTAAATGGGTGAGTGAATGAGTGTGTGTGTGTAAATGGGTGAGTGAATGAGTGTGTGTGTAAATGGGTGAGTGAATGAGTGTGTGTGTGTATATGTGTGAGTGAATGAGTGAGTGAATGAGTGTGTGTGTGTAAATGGGTGAGTGAATGAGTGTGTGTGTGTAAATGGGTGAGTAAATTGAGTGTGTGTAAATGGGTGAGTGAATGAGTGTGTGTGTGTAAATGGTGAGTGAATGGGTGAGTGAATTGAGTGTGTGTAAATGGTTAGTGAATTGAGTGTGTGTGTGTAAATGGGTGAGTGAATGGGTGAGTGAATTTGAGTGTGTGTGTAAATGGGTGAGTGAATGGGTGAGTGAATGAGTGTGTGTGTGTAAATGGGTGAGTGAATGATGTGACGAGCGAGTCGGTGACCGGGTTACCTTGGGGCCATTCGCCTGCTGCCAGTGGGGGCGATGATCGCCGCCGCTGCTGCTGCGGCTGCATCCCAACGGAGCCATTCGCGGCGTCATTTTTCACGTCTGTGAACATTTGGACCGTGAGGGCCGCACGTCGTGTGAGTGAAGCAGACGGCGCGTGCGTAGGTCGCTGTGGTGACACGGTTGACACCGCCGCTACCAGGTAAGGCCCGCTGAGCGATTGGCTCTTCTTCAGAAGCGACCTGGCGGTCACAAATGATAGCTCAACGAACTCGCTTGTCACGTGGGAATGTACAGCAGTCAAATACTCGAAAGGCGTGATGTTGATTCTCAACGTGAAGGGAAAACCCGGAGAAAAACCCACGCGACCACGGGGAGAGAGAGAGACGCAAACTCCAAACATACAGCAGCAGGCGTCAGGGTTGGGATCGAACCCACGACCTCCTGTATACACAGCGAGGTAGTCAACATCTCCGAGCCGTGACCACTCCGTGACAAGCGGCGCGTGATGCATTTTGTCGTCGAACCGAATCATCGCCGAATTAGAATCACGCGCACGGTTTGGCCTGTGGCCAAATCTCCCTGAACGGGGCGCGACCGCGAGCCGGGCGGCAGCGACGCGCCGCGTGGCGGCCTCAGATCCTCCAAGCGCTGCGCGTGGAGGGGCGGCAGCAGCAGCGAGGAGGAGGAGCCGTACCCCGGTTCGTACCCGGTTCGTGCCCCGGTTCGTACCCCGGTTCGTGCCCCGGTTCGTACCCCGGTTCGTACCCCGGTTCGCCAGTGCGGCAAAGTGTGAACTTGTCGCCCTTGTGTACGGGGATCAAGTGCTGCTGCTGCTCGCGCAAGCCGTGGGCGCTCTCCGGGTGCTCGGATTTCCTCCCCCACGTGAATAATAAAAACATCTTGGCATCAAAACCCAATGAATCAGGTCAATGATAATTATTGGTGATGGTTGTGAGTGGATGGATTGTGAGTGGATGGATTGTGAGTGGACGGATTGTGAGTGGACGGATTATGAGTGGATGGATTGTGAGTGGATGATTGTGGCTTGTGAGTGGATGGATTGTGAGTGGATGATTGTGAGTGGATGATTGTGGCTTGTGAGTGGATGGATTGATTGTGAGTGGATGATTGTGGCTTGTGAGTGGATGGATTGTGAGTGGATGGAGTTATTGTGAGTGGATGGATTGTGAGTGGATGGATTGTGAGTGGATGGATTGTGAGTGGATGATTGTGGCTTGTGGATTGTGAGTGGATGGATTGTGAGTGGATGGATTGTGAGTGGATGGATTGTGAGTGGATGATTGTGAGTGGATGGATTGTGAGTGGATGGATTGTGAGTGGATGATTGTGGCTTGTGAGTGATGGATTGTGAGTGGATGATTGTGAGTGGATGGATTGTGAGTGGATGGATTGTGAGTGGATGATTGTGGCTTGTGAGTGGATGTGTAATGCGAGCGTAAACGGGCTCGCTGGATGTGACTAACAAGTGGGAGGAGTTAGGGTCACGTGGGGAGAGAGCTTTTAAGGACAGGAACCGGAAGGGTTCGAGGAGAGAGTCAGAGTAGAGAGAGAAGGAGGCACGCGGGGCAGGAGGAGGAAAGTGGTGCGATCGCCACAAGTCGGAGACTCGGCACCGTCGGCCAGCGGTGTCCGGGCAGAGAGGCGACAGAGAGCCAGCAGCGGGGCTGCATAGCGAGCGGCGGTGGGGCTGCACATTGGGCAGCAGTGGGGCTGCAGAACGAGCAGCAGTGGGACTGCATGGTGGAGCAGCAACGGGGCTGCAGGAGCGACGGGCAGCGGTGTGGCTGCCGAGCGGGAGACAGAGGAGACACTGAGCAAGGACGCCGAGCGGGCAAGATTGTACGAACCAATAAAGGACAACGGAGACAGACCCGGTGCAAGAGTCCTTTATTACACTGGTGTCAGAAGTGAAACGGCATGTCAAAACAGCTCAGAACAAAGAATATCTCCGCACCATCGTCTGCTACATCTACCGACGACGACGACCTTCCTCAGGCGGTGGCGCTGCCAACGATGGAGGGAGGAAGCGACGCAGGAACGAGTGACGGCCCGGGGGTGCAGGAGGTGGCCGCTTCGGTGGATCCACCCGCGCTGGGGAACGCTGACCAGAGATGGCGACAGATGGCGGCCCAGCTGGAGACATTAAAGACGGTCTTGGCGCAGCTGTGCGACCTTGTCACGCCGGCGACGGTTTCGGGGAGGCCCGGGGTGAACAACAGACCGGGGCCTTGCCTGCGCCGCCAGCCCTTTCCACCACGCAGCACGAGGACGCCATCTTGGGCGTGGCGAGGGAAGAACCGCGGGAAGCCGCATCTTGCGCCCTCCACCGCGGCAAGACGCCATCTTGCGCCCTCCGCTGCGGGAAGCCGCCATCTTTGACACGTTGCGGTGTGACGCCATCTTGAACCTGCCACGCGACTCGCCGCCTGCGGAGGACAGCGGAGCGAGGACCCGCAGCCGTCATTTGACGACGGTTAAGAAATTCTCAATTGGCGGGGACTGGAGTGCGTTCGCCTGCCGATTTTTGGCGGCGGTACGCTCCGCCAAATGGACTGACGCAAAGGCCCTGGAAGTCCTGCCAACTTTTCTCGACGATGAGTCAGTCAGGTTCTTCCGTTCCATCAAGGCCGACAAGAAGAAGACACTGAAAGGGGTCTTTGACGAAATGGCGGACGCGTATGAGCCTCCGGATGACGCTCACCGACGATTCGTTCAGCGCCAGCGGGCACCAGAAGAGTCGCCGGTGGCATACAGGGGTGCTGTTCTGGAATTGGCCATGGCCGCATACCCTGAGACGGAGCCTGACCTATTGGAACCCCTTATTTTGGGCAAAATGTGGAACTATCGAGAGACTTGGGGATCCCTATGCTGGTGTGCGGCCATGAGAAGTTGACGTCACGTGCTGCTGCGAAGTGTTTGGATGCCCAGTTTAATCTGCGCCGTTGGAAACAGGTGACAGCGTGGACGGGGGGGCCCATCGTCGAAGGGGGTGCCACGGGTTGGGATCCCAAGAAGGCGGTCTACATTCCTGACGACAGGGGCCCGCAGGAATTGACGGCCGCCTCCGCGCGGTGGCCTGTCCGGGGAGGGCCGGGGCCGCGGTCTGCACCGCCGACGCGGGAGCGTCGGGACAGAGGGAGTGCTGGCAAAGGCCACCTCGCCATGGATTGTTGGGCCCGTATCCCGGGACCGCCCAGCAGGAGCCTCGATCACGGACATATCGCGGAAGGACCCTCCAGGACAGGCAAGTCGGTGCGCACCAGACACCCGGCAAGGCTTGTCACCTCATTCATCACCATCGCCGCGCGGTCCGGGTGTCGTTAACAACGGGAGGCCGCCGACTGACCTGTGTCGCTCGTTAACGCAGTGGTGCAAATTGGCACGGAGGGTAGTTGCGGCCACTACTGGTTCGTCCACTGTGCCGGGTTCTATACAAGGGGTCGACGTGCGCATTTTGGTAGACTCCGGTGCGTCCGCGACGATTATCTCAGATGTCATTTTCCATCTTTTGGGCATCCCGCGGACGCAGTGTGGCCGGTTTATGATTCCTGCATAGCAGCGAACGGGGGAAGTATGGGCATTGTGGGCCAGGTGGACGCCAATATATCCATCGGGGGGTGTCGGCCTCAGGAACTGTGTTGATTTCGAGGTCCCTTGCGGTTCCGTGTTTGTTGGGGACCGATTTTCTGGCTAAAATGCCCATTCAAATAAGGGTTAATCAAAATTGCATTGAACTACCGGGGGGTCGAAAAATTTCATTTTTGCCGTCGCCCTGGGGGCGGCCCGCTCCGGTCTGCCAGGTGCAGGCGCTGTCCGAGGTATCTGTTGACATTCCACCTGGTTCACAGATGCTTATCCCTTTGCGATATCGGAAATCGGTGCCTGGTCTAGAGGGAGCGCCTGGGGTTTTGTTATCACCGTCCGCACCATAGCGGGTGGGTCGGCATTGGTTGGGGCGCAAACTATTGTCCGGCCGGGCCAGCCGCCGTTTTTGCAGGTGCTAAATGGGAGTTCGGAGAATGTTTGCGTACCGGCCGGAATGGTCGTGGCCCATGCCACGACGGCGTTCATGGCCAATGACGTTCTGGGCCGCCGGGATGTGGTAGGCGGAGTTTCGGGCCCTGCGGGCCAAGATGATCGATGGGTTGCCGAGTTGTGTGGGGAGAATTCATCCCTGATGGGGGAACAGCGATCCGCGCTTCGCGCGCGGTTGCTAAGTTATTCCGATGTGTTTAGCTCGGATGATTTTGACTTGGGACGCACCTCCCTGCTTTCCCATCACATTGACATGGGGGACGCTGCTCCGATTCGGTTGAATTCGCATCGGATGAGCCCGGCGGAGCGGGACCATGTTCGTGGAGCAGTGGAAGACATGCTGGCTGCAGACATAATATCTCCGTCTAACAGCCCATGGGGCGCGCCGGTAGTCTTGGTGAAAAAGAAAGACGGCAAACTGCGATTTTGCGTCGATTTTCGCAAATTAAACAAAGTGTCTGTGGCGGATGCGTACCCCTGCCGCGTATGGATGATTCCCTCGATGCCTTGTCGGGTGCGAAGTTCTTTTCAATGCTGGATCTCTCTTCGGGATTCTGGCAACTTCCCCTGGATGAGCCATCGAGGGAAAAGACTGCTTTCCGTACGCCGCAGGCCTATTTCAATTTAATTGTCTTCCGATGGGGTTAAATGCTGCACCCGCCACATTTCAGAGGTTGATGGAGCTGGTATTAACGGGGTTGCAGTGGGAGACATGTCTGATATATTTAGACGACATCATCGTCTTTAGCCGCACATTTGACGAACATCTACAGAGTCTGGAGGCGGTGTTCGCTAGGATGCGCTCCGCCAATCTAAAATTTAAACCTAAAAATGTCACCTATTGCAACGATCCGTGCGCTATTTGGGACACATAGTCAGTGCCGACGGGGTTGCCACGGACCCGGAGAAGACGGCGTGCGTCCGCAACTGGCCAACCCGGCCACGGTGGGGGATGTGCGTCGCTTCTTGGGGTTTGCCTCATATTACCGTAGGTTCGTTCCCAACTTTGCAACGATCGCTCGGCCTCTGCACCTCCTTATGGGTAAAGGACGGAAGTTCAGTTGGGGACCGCCAGAGGAAGCGGCGTTTAAGGGCCTACGCGATCGTTTGGCGACGGCGCCAACATTGGACTATCCCGATTTCGATCACCCTTTCATTCTGGACACGGTCGCGAGTGACACTGGCATCGGGGCCGTTCTGTCACAGTCCAAGGGCGGTGTAGAACGCGTGGTAGCTTACGGTAGCCGCGTCTTGTCCCCCGCAGAAACCCGCTACTGCGTTACTCGCCGCGAACTTTGGCTATTGTCTTTTTTTTCCGCCAATATCGGCCGTATCTCTACGGCCGTTCGTTTATTGTGCACACGAATCATGTGGCTTTACAATATGCTCTGAGGGTAGACCAACCATCTGGCCAACTGGCACGATGGTTGGACACCCTGCAGGAGTTTTCTTTCCAAATTCAGCATCGGAAGGGTCGCGGCACGCGAATGCAGACACGCTCTCCAGGTTACCTCAAGGGTCCCCTTGCGCTTGCGCGTCGGGTACGCATAGGTGTACGCTGGCTCAGCAACCCCCTCGGCCTATTGTGTCAGCGGTTGAGGTGCCTGAGGCTCCAGTGTGCCCGGAACGGCCGATGGGGTTCTGAACCTGCCGCGATCGGTGTGGATTCGCGAACAAATGCTTGATGACTCGTTGGGGGCTTTGCGGAGTCGGGCTGCAAAAGGAGGGGGGGGGGACTGCTTTCCGGAGGGACGCCGGGGCCGCTCTTTGCGACGGACTGCTGATGTGGAGGGAGGGGTTACATGATCGCTGGCGTCTGGTTGTACCGTCGTCGTTACGGTACGAATTGATTAGGACTCTGCATTGCGACACTCTATTACACCTGGGGTGCAGAAAACCTTGTTGACGTTGCAGCGAGACTACTTCTGGCACGGCATGACGACGGATGTCGTCGGACACATTCGCGCGTGTCCGAGTGTGCCCGGCGAAAGCCGCCTAAACACCCATATGTGCCGCCAGTGCAGTCTATACAGGTGTCTCGGATTAACGAGTTGGTGGCGTTGGATATTCTGGGACCTTTCCCGCCATCCGCTAGGGGCAATAAATTCTTGCTAGTTGAGGTGGAGTATCTCTCCCGCTGGCCAATGGCCTGGCCCTTGCCTGACCAGTCGGCGGCGTCCATTACGAACGCCTTTCTATTTGGATATGTCATGGACAAAGGGGCGCCGGAGAGGCTGCTCACGGATCAGGGCCGAAATTTTTCTTCTAAATTGTTGGGCGAGGTGGGCGCTGCTCTGGGGACTAAAAATATCCGTGCATCTCTTTACCACCGCAGACGGATGGCATGGTGGAACGGCTAAATCGGACGCTGTCAGCCATGCTATGTCACACGGTTAATGAGAAGCAAGCTGACTGGGATTTGCACATCCCTGGGTACTCTCGGCATACCGGATGACGCCTCACGCGTCCACAGGGTATTCTCCATTTTTCTCATGTACGGCCGCGAGAACGTGCCGCCAATGGTCGTGCAGTTGGGAACGGGGCGAGAGACCCTATTAAGCTCTCCCCGACTACATTCAAGACGCTGTTCGCCACGTCGCCGAGGCGCGGGAGAGGCCTGATTGGCTACTGCCAAGACCCAGGCCCGGAACGAACGTTGCGCTCGACGCTCGAGGGGAAATGCCCCTGGAAGGTGGGGGACATGGCCTGGCTGCATTGCCCGCAGGTGCGAGCAGGAACCTCCCTAAACTGCATAAACCATGGCAGGGGCCTGTTCGGCTTATTGAGGTTCCTAACCCGCAGTCTGCGCGCGTTCGGTTCGGATCTCGGCGCTGGTACGTCCATACGTCTCGGTTGAAACCCTACGTGGCCCCACGGACGGATGCGTCATCTCCTGATGTTGCCTTGCCGATGTCTGTTGCTACTGACGCACCTCTGCCTATACCTGTTGACCTGCAAGAGCGCCTGTCGTGCCTTCTACAGACGAACCGGCCGTGACGCTGGCGGAGGCAGTGAATCCTGCTCTGGGTGGGCCTACCACGGCTGCGGGGACACCTGGCCCCGCCGCCCCTCCAACCCCACCACGGACACGGTTGCGGGACACCCCGGACTCGGTCTTTCGGGGAACGGGACCTTGGCGTTGACGGGCCTCCAATAGCGACGGGCGTTTTAATCCCGTCGCTCCTAAAACCCCGTCACGTTCTCGGTCTGCAGGGGGACCGCCGCTCGTCCGGGACGGGCAGGCGACCCGCACGCGTTCAAAATCTCTTTCTTTTCATTGATCGTTGTTGTTCTTGTTGTTATTATCGTTATATTCTCCGTTGTCCGGTCACGGCTGATGGTTGGAGGTCGCTCGCATTACTTGTTCTGTTTCAGCGAGGACGGCTGGAATTTTCTCTACGGGGGAGGGTGGTGTAATGCGAGCGTAAACGGGCTCGCTGGATGTGACGTAACAAGTGGGAGGAGTTAGGGTCACGTGGGGAGAGAGCTTTTAAGGACAGGAACCGGAAGGGTTCGAGGAGAGAGTCAGAGTAGAGAGAGAAGGAGGCCACGCGGGGCAGAGGAGGAAAGTGGTGCGATCGCCACAAGTCGGAGACTCGGCACCGTCGGCCAGCGGTGTCCGGGCAGAGAGGCGACAGAGAGCCAGCAGCGGGGCTGCATAGCGAGCGGCGGTGGGCTGCACATTGGGCAGCAGTGGGGCTGCAGACGGGCAGCAGTGAGGCTGCATACCGAGCAGCAGTGGGACTGCATGGTGGAGCAGCAACGGGGCTGCAGGACTGACGGTAGCGGTGTGGCTGCCGAGCGGGAGACAGAGGAGACTCTGAGTGAGGATGCCGTGCGGGCAAGATTGTACGAACCAATAAAGGACAACGGAGACAGACCCGGTGCAAGAGTCCTTTATTACAGATGGATTGTGAGTGGATGGATTGTGAGTGGATGGATTATGAGTGGATGATTGTGGCTTGTGAGTGGATGGATTGTGAGTGGATGGATTGTGAGTGGATGATTGTGAGTGGATGATTGTGGCTTGTGAGTGGATGGATTGTGAGTGGATGATTGTGAGTGGATGATTGTGAGTGGATGATTGTGGCTTGTGAGTGGATGGATTGTGAGTGGATGATTGTGAGTGGATGGATTATGAGTGGATGATTGTGGCTTGTGAGTGGATGGATTGTGAGTGGATGGATTGTGAGTGGATGGATTGTGAGTGGATGATTGTGGCTTGTGAGTGGATGGATTGTGAGTGTATGGATTGTGAGTGGATGGATTGTGAGTGGATGGATTGTGAGTGGATGGATTGTGAGTGGATGGATTGTGCGCGCTGTGTTATCACGATGTAGGTGGTGGGACGCAGTGGCTCGCAGCGTACGCAGGGTCAAGCGTTGACCCCGATGACCCCCGCGAGGGTGTGGCAACGTTGCACAGGAGGTGAGGCGCACTGAGTGACACACGCGGTCGGCACACGCAGACTCCGGGCAGCTCATCGGCCGAGTGAGCGCGTCGCAATCGGAAGGTTGCGAGTTCAAACCCTAGTTGGGGGTGGGGAGGGGTAGTTTAGCTCATAAAATAGGTACCACTTTGCGGGGAAGTCAACAAGAGTGATTATCTTATGGATAGACTCGCCCCGCCATAAGAATGTGGATGTTCCACCACTGGGCCTCGTAACTAACCGCGCCACGCTATGAGGCACAGAATCCGTTGGGAAATCTCGCAGAGCAGTCCGATCCACCTCCGCATCACGAGAGAACGGCCCCGCAGAAGCGGATGTAGCAGAGCTACCTCTGAGCTCCGTTCTTCAGGTGACACCTCTGGACCGCACACAGTAGGGGCTGCAGTTGCCCACCTGCTAGGCCATATGAGAGGAATGTTCGTCGCATGACAGCCAACCCGATTCTTTTATTTAACTCTCAGAGCTGGCGTTTAGACAAATTAAGCGCGGAACCACGTGCCATGCGATGTTGGGTGTTGTTTTGTGCCTCGGTTTGACCACGGGCACTGCTGGACTCCCCGATTCAATCCCACGAGCTCATGCGGTGCCAGCAGTCGTTTGACGATGTCGATGATGACGACGGTGATGATGTGTGCGTGATGATCATTGTATCTCTCGCTTTGCAGGGGTGGACCTCAACTTCCTTGACCCGACGACCTCTGTGACCTTGCCGACCGCGTGATGACCCAGTCGCTGCCCGACCTCCTGTGGTCGTGCCACACGCCCTGCGCTGCCCGAGGTGACCCCTACTCGGTGGGCGGCTACTCACACCACCCCTCCCCCAAACCACGACCACAACCGTGACCCCTAACCCTCGGCCCTAACCCCAGAAACCGTGACCTCGAGCTCCATGAACCCCGACCTCGCCGTGCAGCCAGAGCGCTGCGTTCTGGAGACACCGTCGTCACGGCTGCCCCTCACGCTCACACTCAGGCGTCATTATTCCAGATTGGAAGGCCGCGTTGAGCTGCACTGTTAAATAGGACATAGAGTTGCATGGAGATTTACCGAAAAAACCTAAGAATANGAGATCCACAGAGTGACACACACATCCAGAGATGCACAGAGTGACACAGAGTGACACAGAGTGACAGAGTGACACAGAGATCTACAGAGTGACACAGAGTGACACAGAGATCCACAGAGTGACACAGAGTGCACAAAGGGACACAGAGATGCACAGAGTGACACAGAGTGACACAGAGTGCACAAAGGGACACAGAGATGCACAGAGTGACACAGAGATCCACAGAGTCACACAGAGATCCACAGAGTGACACAGAGATGCACAGAGTGACACAGAGTGACACAGAGTGACACAGAGTGACACAGAGATGCACAGAGTGACACAGAGTGCACAGAGATCCACAGAGTGACACAGAGTGACACAGAGATCCACAGAGTGACACAGAGATCCACAGAGTCACACAGAGATCCACAGAGTGACACAGAGTGACACAGAGATTTACAGAGTGACACAGAGATGCACAGAGTGACACAGAGATTCACAGAGTGACACAGAGATCCACAGAGTGACACAGAGTGACACGGAGACACAGAGTGACACAGAGTGACACAGAGTGACACAGAGTGACACAGAGATCCACAGAGTGACACAGATCCACAGAGATCCACAGAGTAACACAGAGATGCACAGAGTGACACAGAGATCCACAGAGTGACACAGAGATCCACAGACTGACACAGAGTGACACAGAGATCCACAGAGTGACACACAGACGAACAGAGTGACACAGAGTGACACAGAGATCCACAAAGTGACACAGAGTCACACAGAGATGCACAGAGTGACACAGAGTGACACAGAGTGCACAGAGATCCACAGAGTGGCACAGAGTGCACAGAGTGACACAGAGATCCACAGAGTGACACAGAGTGACACAGAGATCCACAGAGTGACACAGAGACACAGAGTGACACAGAGTGCACAGAGATCCACAGAGTGACACAGAGACACAGAGTGACACAGAGTGACACAGAGTGACAGAGATCCACAGAGTGACACAGAGATCCACAGAGATCCACAGAGATCCACAGAGTGGCACAGAGTGACACAGAGTGACACAGAGATCCACAGAGATCCACAGAGTGACACAGAGTCCACAGAGATCCACAGAGTGACACAGAGTGACACAGAGTGACACAGAGTGANACAGAGTGACACAGAGATCAGAGTGACACAGAGTGACAGAGACACAGAGTGACACAGAGTGACACAGAGATCCACAGAGTCAGAGGTCCACAGAGATCCACAGAGTGACACAGAGTGACACAGAGTGACACAGAGTGACACAGAGTGCACAGAGTGACACAGAGTGACACAGAGACACAGAGTGACACAGAGTGACACNGAGGTGACACAGAGTGCACAGAGTGAACACAGAGTGACACAGAGTGACAGAGTGACACAGAGATCCACAGAGTGACACAGAGATCCACAGAGATCCACAGAGTAACACAGAGTGCACAGAGTGACACAGAGATCCACAGAGTGACACAGAGATCCACAGACTGACACAGAGTGACACAGAGATCCACAGAGTGACACACAGACGAACAGAGTGACACAGAGATCCACAGAGTGACACAGAGTGACACAGAGTCACAGAGATGCACAGAGTGACACAGAGTGACACAGAGTGCACAGAGATCCACAGAGTGGCACAGAGTGACACAGAGTGACACAGAGATCCACAGAGTGACACAGAGTGCACAGAGTGACACAGAGATCCACAGAGTGACACAGAGATCCACAGAGTGACACAGAGTGACACAGAGATCCACAGAGTGACACAGAGATCCACAGAGTGACAGAGATCCACAGAGTGACACAGAGATCCACAGAGACACAGAGTGCACAGAGTGCACAGTGACACAGAGAGATACACAGAGTGACACAGAGTGACACAGAGATCCACAGAGACACAGAGTGACACAGAGATCCACAGAGATCCACAGAGTGACACAGAGTGACACAGAGTGACACAGAGACACAGAGTGACACAGAGTGACACAAAGTGCACAGAGTGACACAGAGAGACACAGAGTGACACAGAGTGACACAGAGTGACACAGGTCAGATCCCTGCCAACCTCCCGCAGGAGGGGGTGACGCCGGTGGACAGCCCCCGGCGTGGTCCCTGGCGGCGGCGCCACGCGGAGGAGGGGGGAGAGGGAGGGCGCTGAGGGCCCCAGGAAGTTGTCGCTCCCCCCGCAGCTGCTCCTCGACGTTCCCGCCACGCAGGTGAGGATACCCCCTCCCGACTCCCCCTCCCGGCTCTCCCTCCCCCTCCCATTCCCGGCTCCCCTCTAACTGCCCCTCCCGGCTCCCCCCCTCCTGGCTCCCCTCCTGGCTCCCCCTCCTGGCTCCCCCTCTCACTCCCCGTCCGGCTCCCCGCCCATCCCACAGGCAACACAATTTAACATCGTGGCCGTTATCTGAACACGAATAATATTTGTTTTCGCAAGCCATGATTATGATTCGTAATTTAGTTTTTGCATAAGGGCACGTGATGATCTGACCAACATTGTGTAAGACCCTCCACCACCCGACGCAGTCAAACAAATTAAATCGTCGCGTAGTGTGCAAGCGTCGTCACGACGCGCCACCAGCCACGGTTGTGTCAGCTCGCTCAGCGGTGAGAGAGCAAACCTCAGGGCCAGGTCGAGCAGCGAATCGCCTTGAGGTGAGTGGGTGACCTGCAGTGTGGTGGTGCAATATTGCGATGAGTGTGTGAGTGGGTGAGTGTGTTGAATGAGTGCGTGATTGAGTGGGTGGTGCGGCCGGCCGTGGTGCTGGCTACCCACCCCTCGTGTGCTGTGCCGGCCTTCATAGGTGACCGCTAACAGCACTTGCCCCGACAGTCTGTTCAGGCTATACTGAGGATCTTTGCATTTTTATCTTTTTGCTGTGTGTGCCAGTGCTGTGTGTGCCAGTGCTGCGAGTGTGTAGGTGAGGGGGTGAGTGAGTGGGTTGGCAGGTGAGCGAGTGCTTGATTGGGTTGGCAGGTGAGCGAGTGTGGTGGTGGTGGTGGTGGTGGCGGAGACGAGACAGGGTCCGGTAGCCCATGCCCCTCGGCGTGGGAGGTGAAGGAATCTAAGAGGTGGCTCCGTCTCCTCCCGCGCCGTGCCCCTCTCTCCCCGCAGGATGCGGGCCGCGGCCCCGCACGCGGTCGCTCAGCGTGGCGCTGCCCGCGTCGCCGTGGCGATCGGCAAGGGCCTCCGTCGTCAGCACCGTCGTCCTCATCAAGGGTCGCGGCACGGTGAGGCCCGCAACGCCAGGGGGGAGGGGGCGATGCATTGGGCCCACCGATAGGCGCGTGGTGGCAAGATGTCATCTGCCTCACTTGGTATACAGGAGGTCGTGGGTTCGATCCCGACCCTGACACCTGAGTATGTGTAGGTTTTTTGGGTTAGATCGCATAAATATATAAATGTGTCGTTTAAACCCGCCACCACCCGACACAGCCAACTAGTAAGGGCTGTCACGTAAACAGAACGTGGCCAATTCGTCACTGGTACAGCACATCGGTGTGTTGCAGAGCCAAGCCACAACATTTACAATCTGAGTACGACGTTTCATCAGTAATTACAACTCGATTCATCAAGCGAGAGCCTGATGAAGCTAGTTGGTCGCAAGAGCCTACGTATTAAACTGAACACGTGGAGTTTGCATGTTCTCTCCGTGGTCGTGTGGATTTTTCTCCGGGACCTCCGGTTTTTCCCTCCACATTAAGAATCAACATCACGCATTTAGATTATTTGACTTGTGAATTTCCACGCGATAAGCCACTTCGTTGAGCGACCGTGTGTGGCCAGGTCGCTTCTGAAAAAAAGAACTACATACTGTAGCTCAGTGGGCTTCACCTGGTAAAATAAAAATAGTAAATAGTCGTATTGTTATGAGAATAGGGTTTATCCTTTATGTCAATAAAACAGTTAAGATGTTAAAACACCAAACAGAAACGTTTTGCAAGGAATCATGTCACTGCATTAACCACACACGGTACTTGTGGTGAATATGAAAACAACTAAAAAAACACGCTCCGGTAGTATATGATGAAGCATTGTCTTTGAAACTGATTGGTCCACACCAGAGACAGCTTTCTTTAGAGCCTCGTCTCAAACAGTGCTAGACCAGAGGACGCCACACGGCGACCAGCACAAGGACAAAGCCACCGTCAGGACATTGAGAACTCGGCGTGAGCAGCTCCATCACGGTACCTCCCTTGCCAGTATCACAATATCAGAATAAGTTTGACCATTTCTGGCAACAAAACAGGTGTGTTAAGATGTTGAAACACCAAACGGAAAGCTTTTGCAAGGAATCGTGCCACTGCATCAACCACACGTGTTGTTATCGTGACGTCTCCACGTCGACGTGGGCTGTGTAGACAAGGCCGAGCGGCGATAGGGGGCTCCCGCCCACCCTGGAGCCGGGGCCCACGCTAACGCGTGCCATCGTGGCCCACACTAACGCGTGCCATCGCGGCCCACGCTAACGCGTGCCATCGTGGCCCACGCTAACGCGTGCCATCGCGGCCCACGCTGACGCGTGCCATCGCGGCCCACACTAACGCGTGTCATCGTGGCCCACGCTAACACGTGTCATCGTGGCCCACACTAACACGTGCCACCGTGGCCCACACTAACACGTGCCATCGTGGCCCACACTAACGCGTGTCATCGTGGCCCACTCTAACGCGTGACATCGCGGCCCACACTAACGCGTGCCATCGTGGCCCACACTAACACGTGACATCGCGCCCCACGCTAACGCGTGCCATCGTGACCCACTCTAACACATGACATCGCGGCCACACTAACGCGTGCCATCGTGGCCCACTCTAACACGTGACATCGCGCCCCACGCTAACGCGTGCCACCGTGGCCCACGCTAACGCGTGCCACCGTGGCCCACGCTAACGCGTGCCACCGTGGCCCACTCTAACACGTGACATCGCGGCCCACACTAACGCGTGCCATCGCGGCCCACAATAACGCGTGCCATCGCGGCCCACACTAACACGTGCCATCGTGGCCCACGCTAACGCGTGCCACCGTGGCCCACGCTAACGCGTGCCACCGTGGCCCACGCTAACGCGTGCCACCGTGGCCCACACTAACGTGTCATCGTGGCCCACGCTAACGTGACATCATGGCCCACACTAACGTGTCATCGTGGCCCACACTAACACGTGCCATCGTGGCCCACACTAACGCGTGCCATCGTGGCCCATACTAACGCGTGCCACCGTGGCCCACGCTAACGCGTGCCATAGTGGCCCACACTAANGCGTGTCACTGTGGCCCACACTAACGCGTAACATCGCGGCCCACACTAACATGCCACCGTGGCCCACACTAATGTGTCATCGTGGCCCACACTAACGTGTCATCGTGGCCCACACTAACGTGCCATCGCGGCCCACACTAACACGTGCCATCGTGGCCCACGCTAACGCGTGCCACCGTGGCCCACGCTAACGCGTGCCACCGTGGCCCACGCTAACGCGTGCCACCGTGGCCCACGCTTACTCGTGCCACCGTGGCCCACGCTAACGTGCCACCGTGGCCCACACTAACGTGTCATCGTGGCCCACGCTAACGTGACATCATGGCCCACACTAACGTGTCATCGTGGCCCACACTAACGTGTCATCGTGGCCCACACTAACGTGCCATCGTGGCCCACACTAACGCGTGCCATCGTGGCCCATACTAACGCGTGCCACCGTGGCCCACGCTAACGCGTGCCATAGTGGCCCACACTAACGTGTCACTGTGGCCCACACTAACGCGTAACATCGCGGCCCACACTAACATGCCACCGTGGCCCACACTAATGTGTCATCGTGGCCCACACTAACGTGCCATCGTGGCCCACACTAACGTGCCATCGTGGCCCATACTAACGTGCCACCGTGGCCCACGCTAACGTGCCATAGTGGCCCACACTAACGTGTCACTGTGGCCCACACTAACGCGTAACATCGCGGCCCACACTAACATGCCACCGTGGCCCACACTAATGTGTCATCGTGGCCCACACTAACGTGTCATCGTGGCCCACACTAACGTGCCATCGCGGCCCACACTAACGTGCCATCGTGGCCCACGCTAACGTGCACCGTGGCCCACGCTAACGTGCCACCGTGGCCCACGCTAACGTGCCACCGTGGCCCACGCTTACGTGCCACCGTGGCCCACGCTAACGTGCCACCGTGGCCCACACTAACGTGTCATCGTGGCCCACGCTAACGTGACATCATGGCCCACACTAACGTGTCATCGTGGCCCACACTAACGTGTCATCGTGGCCCACACTAACGTGCCATCGTGGCCCACACTAACGTGCCATCGTGGCCCACACTAACGTGCCACCGTGGCCCACGCTAACGTGCCATAGTGGCCCACACTAACGTGCCACCGTGGCCCACACTAACGTGTCACCGTGGCCCACACTAACGCGTCATCACGGCCCACACTAACATGCCACCGTGGCCCACACTAACGTGTCATCGTGGCCCACACTAACGTGTCATCGTGGCCCACATTAACGTGACATCGAGGCCCACACTAACGTGTCACCGTGGCCCACACTAACGTGTCATCGAGGCCCACACTAACGTGTCATCGTGGCCCACACTAACGTGCCATCGTGGCCCACACTAACGTGTCATCGTGGCCCACACTAACGTGTCATCGTGGCCCACACTAACGTGTCACCGTGGCCCACACTAACGTGTCATCGTGGCCCACACTAACGTGTCACCGTTGCCCACACTAACGTGTCATCATGGCCCACACTAACGTGACATCGAGGCCCACACTAACGTGTCATCGTGGCCCACACTAACGTGTCATCGAGGCCCACACTAACGTGTCATCGTGGCCCACACTAACGTGTCATCGTGGCCCACACTAACGTGTCATCGTGGCCCACACTAACGTGTCATCGTGGCCCACACTAACGTGACATCGTGGCCCACACTAACGTGTCATCGTGGCCCACACTAACGTGCCACCGTGGCCCACATTAACGTGACATCGAGGCCACACTAACGTGTCACCGTGGCCCACACTAACGTGTCATCGTGGCCCACACTAACGTGCCATCGTGGCCCACACTAACGTGTCATCGTGGCCCACACTAACGTGTCATCGTGGCCCACACTAACGTGTCACCGTGGCCCACACTAACGTGTCATCGTGGCCCACCGTGGCCCACACTAACGTGCCATCGTGGCCCACACTAACGTGTCATCGTGGCCCACACTAACGTGTCATCGAGGCCCACACTAACGTGTCATCGTGGCCCACACTAACGTGCCATCGTGGCCCACACTAACGTGTCATCGTGGCCCACACTAACGTGCCATCGTGGCCCACACTAACGTGTCATCGTGGCCCACACTAACGTGTCATCGTGGCCCACACTAACGTGTCATCGTGGCCCACACTAACGTGACATCGAGGCCCACACTAACGTGTCATCGTGGCCCACACTAACGTGTAATCGTGGCCCACACTAACGTGTCATCGTGGCCCACACTAACACGTGACATCGAGGCCCACACTAACGTGCCATCGTGGCCCACACTAACGTGTGCCATCATGGCCCACACTAACGCGTGCCACCGTGGCCCACACTAACGCGTGCCACCGTGGCCACACTAACACATGCCATCGTCGCTCACACTAACGTGTCATCGTGGCCCACACTAACGTGACATCGTGACCCACGCTAACGTGACATCGCGGCCCACACTAACGTGCCATCGCGGCCCACACTAACACGTGCCAGCGTGGCCCACGCTAACGCGTGCCACCGTGGCCCACGCTAACGCGTGCCACCGTGGCCCACGCTAACGCTTGCCACCGTGGCCCACACTAACGTGTCATCGTGGCCCACGCTAACACGTGACATCATGGCCCACACTAACGTGTCATCGTGGCCCACACTAACATGTCATCGTGGCCCACACTAACGTGCCATCGTGGCCCACACTAACGTGCCATCGTGGCCCACACTAACGCGTGCCACCGTGGCCCACGCTAACGCGTGCCATAGTGGCCAACACTAACGCGTGTCACCGTGGCCCACACTAACGCGTAACATCGCGGCCCACACTAACACATGCCACCGTGGCCCACACTAACGTGTCATCGTGGCCCACACTAACGTGTCATCGAGGCCCACACTAACGTGTCATCGTGGCCCACACTAACGTGCCATCATGGCCCACACTAACGTGTCATCGTGGCCCACACTAACGTGTCATCGTGGCCCACACTAACGTGTCACCGTGGCCCACACTAACGTGTCATCGTGGCCCACACTAACGTGTCACCGTTGCCCACACTAACGTGTCATCGTGGCCCACACTAACGTGACATCGAGGCCCACACTAACGTGTCATCGTGGCCCACACTAACGTGTCATCGAGGCCCACACTAACGTGTCATCGTGGCCCACACTAACGTGTCATCGTGGCCCACACTAACGTGTCATCGTGGCCCACACTAACGTGTCATCGTGGCCCACACTAACGTGACATCGTGGCCCACACTAACGTGTCATCGTGGCCCACACTAACGTGCCACCGTGGCCCACATTAACGTGACATCGAGGCCCACACTAACGTGTTACCGTGGCCCACACTAACGTGTCATCGTGGCCCACACTAACGTGCCATCGTGGCCCACACTAACGTGTCATCGTGGCCCACACTAACGTGTCATCGTGGCCCACACTAACGTGTCACCGTGGCCCACACTAACGTGTCATCGTGGCCCACACTAACGTGTCATCGTGGCCCACACTAACGTGCCATCGTGGCCCACACTAACGTGTCATCGTGGCCCACACTAACGTGTCATCGAGGCCCACACTAACGTGTCATCATGGCCCACACTAACGTGCCATCGTGGCCCACACTAACGTGTCATCGTGGCCCACACTAACGTGCCATCGTGGCCCACACTAACGTGTCATCGTGGCCCACACTAACGTGTCATCGTGGCCCACACTAACGTGTCATCGTGGCCCACACTAACGTGACATCGAGGCCCACACTAACGTGTCATCGTGGCCCACACTAACGTGTAATCGTGGCCCACACTAACGTGTCATCGTGGCCCACACTAACGTGACATCGAGGCCCACACTAACGTGCCATCGTGGCCCACACTAACGTGTGCCATCATGGCCCACACTAACGTGTGCCATCATGGCTCACACTAACGCGTGTCATCGTGGCCCACACTAACGCGTGCCACCGTGGCCCACACTAACGCGTGCCACCGTGGCCCACACTAACATGCCATCGTGGCTCACACTAACGCGTGTCATCGTGGCCCACACTAACGTGCCACCGTGACCCACACTAACGTGCCACCGTGGCCCACACTAACGTGACATCGAGGCCCACACTAACGTGTCACCGTGGCCCACATTAACGTGTCACCGTAGCCCACACTAACGTGACATCGAGGCCCACACTAACGTGACATCGAGGCCCACACTAACGTGTCACCGTGGCCCACACTAACGTGTCATCATGGCCCACACTAACGTGCCACCGTGGCCCACACTAACGTGACATCGAGGCCCACACTAACGTGATATCGAGTCTCACACTAACGTGCCATCGTGGCCCACACTAACGTGTCACCATGGCCCACACTAACGTGTCACCGTGGCCCACACTAACGTGCCACCGTGGCCCACACTAACGTGACATCGAGGCCCACACTAACGTGACATCGTGGCCCACACTAACTTGCCATCGTGGCCCACACTAACGTGACATCGAGGCCCACACTAACGTGCCACCGTGGCCCACACTAGCGTGTCATCGTGGCCCACACTAACGTGACATCGTGGCCCACACTAACGTGCCACCGTGACCCACACTAACGTGCCATCGTGGCCCACACTAACGTGACATCGAGGCCCACACTAACGTGCCACCGTGGCCCACACTGACGTGACATCGTGGCCCACACTAACGTGACATCGAGGCCCACACTAACGTGACATCGAGGCCCACACTAACGTGACATCGAGGCCCACACTAACGTGACATCGAGGCCCACACTAACGTGTCACCATGGCCCACACTAACGTGACATCGAGGCCCACACTAACGTGACATCGAGGCCCACACTAACGTGACATCGAGGCCCACTCTAACGTGACATCGAGGCCCACACTAACGTGTCACCATGGCCCACACTAACGTGACATCGTGGCCCACACTAACGTGACATCGAGGCCCACACTAACGTGACATCGAGGCCCACACTAACGTGTCACCATGGCCCACACTAACGTGACTTCGAGGCCCACACTAACGTGCCATCGTGGCCCACACTAACGTGACATCGAGGCCCACACTAACGTGTCACCATGGCCCACACTAACGTGACATCGAGGCCCACACTAACGTGACATCGAGGCCCACACTAACGTGTCACCGTGGCCCACACTAACGTGACATCGAGGCCCACACTAACGTGTCACCGTGGCCCACACTAACGTGACATCGTGGCCCACACTAACGTGTCACCGTGGCCCACACTAACGTGACATCGAGGCCCACACTAACGTGTCACCGTGGCCCACACTAACGTGACATCGAGGCCCACACTAACGTGACATCGTGGCCCACACTAACGTGTCACCGTGGCCCACATTAACGTGTCATCGTGGCCCACACTAACGCGTGTCATCGTCTCCAGGGCCTGGGCTTCAGCATCGTGGGCGGGCGCGACTCGACACGCGGCGTCATGGGAATCTTCGTGAAGACCGTCTTCCCCGGGGGGGCCGCTGCCATGGATGGCCGGCTGCGTGAGGGTGAGGGCGAGGGTGATTGTGAGGGTGATNGTGAGGGTGAGGGTGATGGTGATGGTGAGGGTGATGGTGAGGGTGATGGTGAGGGTGATGGTGAGGGAGAGGGTGATGGTGAGGGTGATGGTGAGGGTGATGGTGATGGTGAGGGTGATGGTGAGGACGAAGGCGAGGGTGATGGCGAGGGTGATGGTGATGGTGAGGGTGATGGTGATGGTGAGGGTGAGGGTGATGGTGATGGTGAGGGTGATGGTGAGGGTGATGGTGATGGTGAGGGTGATGGTGAGGGTGATGGTGATGGTGAGGGTGATGGTGAGGGTGATGGTGAGGGTGATGGTGAGGGTAAGGGTGATGGTCAGGGTGATGGTGAGGGTGATGGTGGGGTGATGGTGATGGTGGGTGATGGTGATGAGGGTGATGGTGAGGGTGATGGTGATGAGGGTGATGGTGATGGTGAGGGTGATGGTGAGGGTGATGGTGATGGTGAGGGTGAGGGTGATGGCGAGGACGAGGGCGAGGGTGATGGCGAGGGTGATGGTGAGGGTGATGGTGATGGTGGTGATGGTGATGGTGATGGTGAGGGTGATGGTGAGGGTGATGGTGAGGGTGAGGGTGATGGTGAGGACGAGGGCGAGGGTGATGGCGAGGGTGATGGTGAGGGTGATGGTGATGGTGAGGGTGATGGTGATGGTGAGGGTGAGGGTAATGGTGATGGTGAGGATGATGGTGATGGTGAGGGTGATGGTGATGGTGAGGGTGATGGTGAGGGTGATGGTGAGGGTGAGGGTGATGGTGAGGGTGAGGGTGATGGTGATGGTGAGGGTGATGGTGAGGGTGAGGGTGATGGTGAGGGTGAGGGTGATAGTGAGGGTGATGGTGAGGGTGATGGTGATGGCGAGGGTGATGGTGATGGTGATGGTGAGGGTGATGGTGAGGGTGATGGTGAGGGTGATGCTGATGGTGAGGGTGATGGTGATGGCGAGGGTGATGGTGATGGTGAGGGTGAGGGTGAGGGTGATGGTGATGGCGAGGGTGATGGTGATAGTGAGGGTGATGGTGAGGGTGATGGTGATGGCGAGGGTGATGGTGATGGTGAGGGTGATGGTGAGGGTGATGGTGATGGTGAGGGTGAGGGTGATGGCGAGGGTGATGGTGATGGTGAGGGTGAGGGTGATGGTGATGGCGAGGGTGAGGGTGATGGTGAGGGTGATGGTGATGGGTGATGGTGATGGTGAGGGTGTGGTGAGGGTGANGGTGGGTGATGGTGAGGGTGATGGTGATGGGAGGGTGATGGTGATGGTGAGGGTNGTGGTGAGGGTGACGGTGATGGTGATGGTGGGTGATNGTGATGGTGAGGGTGATGGTGAGGGTGATGGTGAGGGTGATGTGATGGTGAGGGTGATGTGATGGTGANGGTGATGGTGAGGGTGACGGTGATGTGGGTGATGGTGATGGTGGGTGATGTGATGTGANGGTGATGGTGAGGGTGATGGTGAGGGTGATGTGATGGTGGGGTGATGGTGATGGCCTGACACGCGCTGCCCTTTCGAGCGCAATCGCAGCAGTGAAGGTGGTCTCGAGTTGCCACCTGTCCTGGCTCCACCCGGGACATTTGTAAGTCTTGGTGAGTGGGTGGCTGAGTTAGTGGGCGGGTGAGTGAGTGAATGGATGAGTGGGTAGGTGGGTAGGTGATTGAGTGGATGATAGGGAGCGGTGGTGCAGTGGTTAACGCACTGCGCTTCGAACCTGGTGACCCAAGTTCGATTTCTCGCTCACGGCTACGACCAGCAACGATTATATAAATCGGCCTTGGCATGCCCTAGATCGACTCAGCCTCAAATGAATACTTGGTGCGGTGTGCAAACATCGCCACTCTGGAGACAAAGGCGGACGGGCGTAGTTCTGGCCACCCAGCCCCTCGTTCCGGCCTTAAATAGGTGCTACTCGCTCACAACACTTGCCCCAACAGAACTCTGTCATTGTGCGCGTCTCTGGCAGGCGATGAGCTGCTGGAGGTGAACGGGGAGCCCGTGCGCGGCCTCACCCACCTGCAGGCCATCGCCACTTTCAAGGTGAGCATGGCGAAATGCAGGCGGGCGAGATCGATTCTCAGGGTCACGATTCGTGAGTTCAATGTGGAGGACATGGTGGTGGTGCTGCAGGTTGGACTATTNAAAAAAACTGGTCAGAACATAGAGACAGAACTGAACAATACAAACGGTGGGTGCCACGTGGTTGAGGCGCTGCCCCTTGTCGCTGACCCCTGACCCTGTGACCCCTAGCGGCTGCCCCGCGGCGTGGTGACGTTGGCTGTGCGCGCTCCTTTCTGCGGCGCCGCCACCTTTGACCTCGCCTTCGACGTGACCTTTGGCCTCACCCGAGCTCCGGTCATGTGACTGGGAAAGCGAGCGACCCCATGGACCAGATCGTCGTGGAGGTCACGCTTATGAAAGGTCAAGGGTCATCACAGAGTTTTAGGGTCAAATACACGGGGCTNGGGGGGGAGCGGTGGATGGGGGCGAAAGGGCGGTGGAGGGGTCATGCAAACATGGGTTGAGTGGTCACTCGCCTGGCAAGAGGTGAGTATGCAGGTGACCTTACAGGTGAGTGTACATGCAAGTGTGCAGGTGAGCATTCAGGTGAGCGTACAGGTGAGCATAGAGTGTGCAGGTGAACAGACAGGTGAGCAGAGAGAGAGAGCGCATGCAGGTGTAAAGGTCAGCATGTGGGTACCTACAATACTGCATATGAGTGAGCAGGTGAGCATGCAGGTGAGTAGCATGCCCCCCCCCCACCCTCCCCCCACAGAGCGAGGCGTGGGTCTCGGGATCGGCGTGTGCTGTGTCTCAGCTGAGAGGGGCACGGGGGCAGCCGACCCGAGAGGAGCCCGCGGGGGCCACGAGGGGCAGCAGGGCCCCCCAGGGTGTTCATCCTCTCCCTCGCTCCGGGCTCCGCCGCTCAGCTCAGCGGGCGACTCAGGTGAGGGCGGAGGTCACTGGGTCACGCAGAGGTCGCCTGCTCCCACTCCTCAACCCCTTGCAGGTGGAAGAGATTGCGAGGGTGTGAGCGAGGTGAGCTTGAGGGTGAGTGAGTTTCAGGTGAGTGTGCAGGTGAGCGAGCAGGTGAGAGAGCAGGTGGGCGATGTGAATGGTAAAGGTCAGAGGTCAGGCGAGACCGTGTTGGTAGGTGTGTATGTGAATGTATGCGTGTGAATGAGTGCATGTGGGTATAAGTGCGCATGTGGGTGAATGTGTTTACATTGGTGTGGATGTATGTGTGTACGTATGTGTGCACATGTAAGTGTGTGTGTCTTTGGAGTGCATATTTGTATAGCAGGGAGCGGTGGCGCAGCGGTTAGCGCAATGCGCCATGAACCCGGCAATCTTTTTTCGATTCCAGCTCCCGGCCAACATCAGTGGTGATGACCTGTACCGGTCCTGGGCCTCCCCTAAGTAAACTCAGCCTTAAATAAGTACCTGTTGCTGTGTATACATATAAAGAATGAGGAGATTAAGGCAGTCAGGCGCAATGTTGGCTACACACGCAATTGAGCGCTGTTCTGGCCTTAATAAGTGCTTGCTAACAGCACTTACATGTGTGTATGTGGTGTGTGTGTGTGTGGTGTGTATGTGTGGTGTGTATGTGTGGTGTGTGTGGTGTGTGTGTGGTGTGTATGTGTGGTATGTGTATGTGTGGTGTGTGTGGTGTATGTGTGGAGTGTGTGTGGTGTGTATGTGTGGTGTGTATGTGTGGTGTGTGTGGTGTGTATGTGTGGTGTGTGTGTAGTGTGATATGTGGTGTGTGTGTGTGGTGTGTATGTGGGTTGTGTGCATGTGGTGTGTGGTGTGGTGTGTGTGTGTGGTGTGTATGTTGGTGTGACGTGAGGTGTGTGTGTACGTGGTGCCTACGTGTTGCGTGTGTGGTGCGTGTGTGGTGCGTGTGTGGTGCGTGTGTGGTGCGCGGTGCGGTGCCAGGCGTGGTGACCAGGTGCTGGAGGTGGCCGGCCGCAGTCTGTGCCGTGCCGGCCGTGGTCTGGCCGAGGCATTTGCGCTGCTGAGCGAGCGAGAGCCAGGGCCCGTGACCATCCTCGTGAGCCGGCACACCGACCCCACGGTGAGACCCGCACTGGCACACCGACCCCGCGGTGAGGCCCACACTGTCACACCGACCCACGGTGAGGCCTGCACTGGCACACCGACCCCACGGTGAAGCCTGAACTAACACACACGCCCGCACTGGCACGCCATTGTCATTGTGGTGACCGAGGTCCGTCTTGCAAATGAGACTCGTCCTGGTCTCTCGAGTTCCCACCGGCTTGCACAGACTCAACTTGACAACGCACTTGGCACACGAGCCCCCTGCTCACGGCAGCGTAGCCCATCGGCAGCCGACGATGGCACCTGTGGTATGCATGGTGGTGGTCGCACATCCAAACACGATCCGCGCTCAATCCTGCTCAGCGTTTGAGATCTGGAGGTTCCGAGTAAAGAAAATCCGATCGGTAGCGATCGTCACTGGATCCGAAGCAGTGTCGGTGACGCGTCAAGTACTCATTGTGCGTCACTCACTACACCAGCCAATCAGCCGCCATGAAGATAACCCCCATGCAACATGGCCGCTGTGAAGTCCCCACGCAACATGGCTGCCGCGACGTCATCTCTCCATGTGCATGAGCTGGTCTGCCGCTGAGATCAGTCGTGTATTTATACTGGTAGGAACGAAGTGGACCAGCCTACAATAGATTATATCGTCCGTCCGTTTGTCCGTCCGTCCATCCGTGTAGCAACATCGCCCCCTACTGCAAACACTTGGCATGACCCTACAAAAACCTTTAGACTCAGTGACGCTTTCCTGGCTAAACAAGTGTAACATTCCCTTATAATTCCCTCAGATAGCTTTTAATTAAAATATTTTAATGGGCTTTCCTGGCTAAACAAGTGTAACATTCCCTTATAATTCCCTGAGATAGCTTTAATTAAAACTTGTAAATTAAAATTTAACTCACAGCTAGGCCTAAAGCCTAGACCTAGGCCTCAAACTCTCCCTTCGTATCGTACCCCCGCGTGTGTGAAAGGGAGTTAATGTTTTACAATGTTACATTCCCTGATGCTTTTAAATAGAAACATTTAAATTTAAAGCTTTTACATGAATAATAAAAACAGTTAAATTAAAAATTAACTCACGGCGGCCTAAAGCCTACAGCTAGGCCTAAAGCCTAGACCTAGGCCTCAAACTCTCCCTTCGTATCGTACCCCCGCGTGTGTGAAAGGGAGTTAATGTTTAACAATGTTACATTCCCTGATGTTTTTTAATAGAAACATTTACATTTAAAGCTTTTACATTAAAAACAATTCCTACCCCCCCCCCCCCTCGTCGGCGGCTCTCCAGCCTAGAGCCAGGCCTGGGAATCTCTCCCCGCTAGGGTGTATTGGGCGGGGTACAGCGGCAGGGGGCGGGGCTACACGGGGCTGGGCGGGGCAACGGCAGCAGGGGGCGTGGGCACGAGGTGGAGGGCGGGGCTACGCGGGTTGGGGCGGGGTTACGGCGGTAAGGGGCGGGCAACGAGCTGGGCCGGGGACACCGAGCTTCTCAACACCAAACATTGCGTCCAGAATGCCGCTTCACTTGTGGGATTGCACCCACCTCTTGGCCCCTCGACTTCACTGGGTGGTACACACCAAACGACAGCGCTGCATATCGTGCAGATTGTTACTACTCACTGTGTCTGCTCCAAGCTGCACTCACGTAGGTACATACTTGTGCAATACTATTATTTTTGCACAACGGTTACTACTACTTTATTGTTTCCTATGTTCCACTACGTCTACGTTTCCATCCACTTATTGGCACCCATTTTTTGCCATTTCATTTTATTATAGCCATTCAATTGTTCGTTCCTACCAGCCCACCCGCAGGGTCCTGTTTATGTTAATTTATTCAAAGTTGTATGTTTCTTTTACTGTGACAGTCTACGTATGAGTGGTCTCGACCGCCCCTGAATCCTCGCCTAACGTCCGCAATTTCTTGTTGCGTAACTCCCGTATGTTTCGGAGTTCAGGACAAAAGGGCCGTCCATAAATGACGTCACGCACCTGGGGGGGGGGGGGTCAGACATTTGTGACGATGTGTGACGAGGGGGGGGGAGTTTGATAGATGTGACGTCACATCAAAATGCGTAACTTTAAATAAATATAGACAACACGTTCTACTTAATTAAATAGACTTTTTAATAAATGTTTTCTCCTACAACATCAGAGTGCAGTGCCACATTAAATACGCACTACAATGACAATAGTTTAAAACTATTTGAAGCATGCTTTATTTTTTTGGGGGGGCGGGCAGAACTTTGTGACGTCATATTTGAGGGGGGGTCTGACTTTGTGACGCCGTGTGACGAGGGCGGGGGTAAAAAATATTTCAAAATCGCGTGACGTCATTTATGGACGGCCCCTTAAATGAGTAGTACCGTGTGCTGTGCGTAGTAAGCTGCAGCACGCGGGCTTGGTGCAGGCCACACCAGCCCTCGTCCGCGCCATTGTCGCTGCTCCCGACGACCTTTGCCTGATGCTCGCTAGCAGCACTTGCCCATCAGCCTGTGTAGGCTACCCGGGGACCTTTGCCTGATGCTCGCTAGCAGCACTTGCCCCATCAGCCTGTGTAGGCTACCCGGGGGACCTTTGCCTGATGCTCGCTAGCAGCACTTGCCCCATCAGCCTGTGTAGGCTACCCGGGGGACCTTTGCCTGATGCTCGCTAGCAGCACTTGCCCCATCAGCCTGTGTAGGCTACCCGGGGACCTTTGCCTGATGCTCGCTAGCAGCACTTGCCCCATCAGCCTGTGTAGGCTACCCGGGGACCTTTGCCTGATGCTCGCTAGCAGCACTTGCCCATCAGCCTGTGTAGGCTACCCGGGGGACCTTTGCCTGATGCTCGCTAGCAGCACTTGCCCCATCAGCCTGTGTAGGCTACCCGGGGGACCTTTGCCTGATGCTCGCTAGCAGCACTTGCCCATCAGCTGTGTAGGCTACCCGGGGGACCTTTGCCTGATGCTCGCTAGCAGCACTTGCCCCATCAGCCTGTGTAGGCTACCCGGGGACCTTTGCCTGATGCTCGCTAGCAGCACTTGCCCATCAGCCTGTGTAGGCTACCCGGGGGACCTTTGCCTGATGCTCGCTAGCAGCACTTGCCCCATCAGCCTGTGTAGGCTACCCGGGGACCTTTGCCTGATGCTCGCAGCAGCACTTGCCCCATCAGCCTGTGTAGGCTACCCGGGGACCTTTGCCTGATGCTCGCTAGCAGCACTTGCCCCATCAGCCTGTGTAGGCTACCCGGGGGACCTTTGCCTGATGCTCGCTAGCAGCACTTGCCCCATCAGCCTGTGTAGGCTACCCGGGGACCTTTGCCTGATGCTCGCTAGCAGCACTTGCCCCATCAGCCTGTGTAGGCTACCCGGGGGACCTTTGCCTGATGCTCGCTAGCAGCACTTGCCCCATCAGTCTGTGTAGGCTACCCGGGGACCTTTGCCTGATGCTCGCTAGCAGCACTTGCCCCATCAGCCTGTGTAGGCTACCCGGGGACCTTTGCCTGATGCTCGCTAGCAGCACTTGCCCCATCAGCCTGTGTAGGCTACCCGGGGACCTTTGCCTGATGCTCGCAGCAGCACTTGCCCCATCAGCCTGTGTAGGCTACCTGGGGGACCTTTGCCTGATGCTCGCTAGCAGCACTTGCCCCATCAGCCTGTGTAGGCTACCTGGGGGACCTTTGCCTGATGCTCGCAGCAGCACTTGCCCCATCAGCCTGTGTAGGCTACCTGGGGACCTTTGTCCGCGTGTGACGCGTCACACGCAGCGTGGTGTGAATGGGACATTCCGCTCGTGTCCGTTTGTGAGCGGTTGTTGATTCTTGTTGACACCGAAAGGGCGAACACACAACACACTGTGACACACAACTAACACACTGTGACACACACACTCACACACACTAACACACTGTGACACACACACTGTGACACACACACTAACACACTGTGACACACACTAACACACTGACACACACACTATGACACACACACTAATACACTGTGACACACACAAACACACTGTGACACACACACACTAACACACTGTGACACACACACACTAACACACTGTGACACGCACACACTGTGACACACACACACTGTGACACACACACACTAACACACTGTGACACACTCTGTGTGACGCGCAGGTGTCGGAGCGAGCCATGCACGAAGCCATCCTGCGCCCCGGTGCCAGCTCTGCGGCGCTGGGGCCGAGGTGGAGGCGTGGGCGGTGAGGAGGAGGAGGGGGAGGGGGGTTGAGGAGGAAGGGGGAGGGGTGAGGAGGAGGGGGGAGGGTGAGGAGGGGGAGAGGGTGAGGAGGAAGGGGGAGGGGTGAGGANGGGGGGAGGGGTGAGGAGGGGGGGGTGAGGAGGGGGGAGGGGTGAGGANGGGGGGGGGGGCTCCTCACTAGTTACTCGTTAACCCGGCGCCTTTATGGCTCAGCCTGAGACCCTGTTCCCACTGCGTGCGCTGTACAAGGGAGGAGGGGGAGTCTTGTACAAGTGCNTGTGTGTGTGTTCGTGTGTGTGTGTTCGTGTGTGTGTGTTCGTGTGTGTGTTCGTGTGTGTGTGTGTGTGTGTGTGTTCGTGTGTTCGTGTGTGTGTGTGCACCTGTGCTTCACCGGGTATCTCGTCTCCCCTTCTGCGTTCCTCCTTTCTAACCCGAACTCTCCTCCTCGTCTCTCGACCTCCTCGTCACCCTCCTCCTCGTCCTCCTCGTGTTGTCGTCTCCTCTCTGGACGTTCTCTCTCCGTCCCACCCGCCCCGAATCTCCCTGCCTCCTTCCCCGGTCCTCCACATCTCCCTGCCGTCGCCTCCTCCATCGCCCCACATTGTCAAACACTCCCCGCTCTCCTCCTCCTCCACCACCCCTTATCTGTTCTTTCTCACCTGACGACCTTCTGACACATCGCCTGCCGTTCTTCTCACTCATCTGCCTACCTTTGGCTCCCCGTGGTCCCTCCTCCTCCTCCTCTCCCCGACTCGTCACCTTCACTCCTTCTGCTGCCCCCGTCCCACCACCACCCCTCCTCCTCCCTGCTCCCCTGTCTCTGTCTCCTCACCCGTACCTCCCTCCTCCTACCTCTGCGTCTCTCACCTCCTCCTCCTCCCGTCCCGTGTGTCTCTCTCATCCTCTCATTTGTGTTGCCCCTGGTCTCCCATGGCCTCCCAGTTCCACACTCACGACCGGATCCAACCCGCGGCTGGCAGGGGGTTCTACACTGCGACCAGGTGCGTGATAGTGTGTGTGTGTGATGGTGTGTGTGTGTGATGGTGTGTGTGTGTGTGTGTGTGNTTGTGTGTGTGTGTGTGATGGTGTGTGTGTGTGTNTGTGTGTGTGTGTGGGGTGTGTGTGTGNGTGGGNNTGTGTGTGTGTGATGGTGTGTGTGTGTGTGTGTGTGTGTGTGATGNTGTGTGTGTGTGATGGTGTGTGTGTGTGTGTGATGGTGTGTGATGTGTGTGTGTGTGTGTGATGGTGTGTTTGTGTGATNGTGTGTGTGTGATGGTGTGTGTGTGTGATNGTGTGTGTGTGATGGTGTGTGTGTGTGTGATGTGTGTGTGTGATGGTGTGTGNGTGTGATGTGGCGTGTGTGTGATGGTGTGTGATGTGTGTGTGTGATGGTGTGTGTGTGATGGTGTGTGTGATNGTGTGTGTGTGTGGTGTGTGTGTGATGGTGTGTGTGATGGTGTGTGTGTGTGATGGTGTGTGTGATGGTCTGTGTGTGTGGNTGTGTGTGTGTGTGATGGTGTGTGTGTGTGATGGTGTGTGTGTGATGGTGTGTGTATGTGATGGTGTGTGTGTGTGGGTGTGGTGTGTGATGTGTGTGTGTATNTGTGTGTGTGTGTGTGATGGTGTGTGTGTGTGTGATGGTGTGTGTGATGGTGTGTGATGGTGTGTGGTGTGTGATGTGTGTGTGTGTGATTGTGTGTGTGATGGTGTGTGTGTGATGNTGTGTGTGTGTGTGTGTGTGTGTNTGTGTGTGAGTGTGTGTGTGTGTGATGGTGTGGGAGTGTGTGTGTGATGATGGTGTGTGTGTGTGTGTGATGGTGTGTGTGTGTGGGTGTGTGTGTGTGGGCGTGTGTGTGTGTGTGATGGTGTGTNTGTGGTGTGATGGTGTGTGTGTGTGATGGTCTGTGTGTGTGTGTGTGGTCTGTGTGTGGGTGTGTGATGGTCTGTGTGTGGGTGGTATGTGTGTGATGGTGTGTGTGTGATGGTGTGCGTGATAGTGTGTGTGTGTGATGGTCTGTGTGTGTGATGGTCTGTGTGTGTGTGTGATGGTCTGTGTGTGGGTGTGTGATGGTCTGTGTGTGGGTGTGTGATGGTGTGTGTGTGATGGTGTGTGTGATGTGTGTGTGTGTGATGGTGTGCGTGATAGTGTGTGTGTGATGGTCTGTGTGTGTGTGTGATGGTCTGTGTGTGGTGTGTGATGGTCTGTGTGTGGGTGTGTGATGGTCTGTGTGTGTGATGGTGTGTGTGTGTGGGTGTGTGATGGTCTGTGTGTGTGATGGTGTGGGTGTGATGGTCTGTGTGTGTGATGGTGTGTGTGTGGTGTGTGATGGTCTGTGTGCGTAATAGTGTGTGTGTGATGGTGTGTGTGTGGGTGTGTGATGGTGTGTGTGTGATGGTTGTGTGTGTGTGTGATCATTTGTGTGTGTGTGTGTGATGGCGTGTGTGTGTGATGGTGTGTGTGATGGTGNGTGATGGTGTGTGTGACGGTGTGTGTGTGATGGTGTGGTGTGTNTGTGTGTGACGGTGTGTGTGTGACGGTGTGTGTGTGTGACGGTGTGTGCGTGACGGCGTGTGTGTTGGTGTGTGTGTGCGTGATGGTGTGTGATGTTTGTGTGGTGTGTGATGGTGTGTGTGTGGTGATGGTGTTTGATGGTGTGTGTGTATGGTGTGTGTGTGATGGTGTGTGTGATGGTGTGTGCGTGATGGTGTGTGTTGTCGGCGAGCATTCATTTGACTCAAAGTGTACCTGCCTGGCACAAACACCTGTGGTGACGTCACCATTAGTTATATGTGATGGCGGATATTGCTGTTAGGGGTGTGGGCCAGGGATGGTGTTAGCGTGTGTGTAATTGTATCTGTCGGGGTGTGGTGTGTGATTGTATCTGTCGGGGTGTGTGTGATTGTATCTGTTTGGGTGTGGTGTGATTGTATCTGTGGGTGTGTGTGTGATTGTATTGTTGGGTGTGTGTGATTGTATCTGTTNGGGTGTGGTGTGATTGTTCTGTTGGTGTGGTGNGTGATTGTATCTGTTGGGGTTGTGTGTGATTGTATTTGTTNGGGTGTGTGTGATGTATCTGTTGGTGTGNGTGTGTGATTGTATCTGTAGGGGTGTGTGTGATTGTATCTGTTGGTGTGTGTGTGTGGTTGATCTGTTGGNGTGTGTGTGTGATTGTATCTGTTGGTGATGTGTGTGTTGNATATGTTGGGTGGTGGTGATGTATCTGTTGGTGTGTGTGTGGTTGTATCTGTTGGTGTGTGTGTGATTGTATCTGTTGGTGTGTGTGTGTTTGNATCTGTTNGGGTGTGTGTGTGATTGTATTTGTTGGTGTGTGTGTGTGGTTGTATCTGTTGGTGTGTGTGTGGTTGTATCTGTTGGTGTGTGTGTGTGATTGTGTTGGGGTCTGTGTGTGTGATTGATCTGTTGGTGTGTGTGTGGTTGTATCTGTTGGTGTGGTGTGTGATTGTATCTGTTGGTGTGNGTGTGTGGTTGATCTGTTGGGGTGTGTGTGGTGATTGTATCTGTTGGTGTGTGTGTGGTTGTATCTGTTGGGGTGTGTGTGTGATTGTATTTGTTGGTGTGTGTGTGGTTGTATCTGTTGGTGTGTGTGTGTGGTTGATCTGTTGGTGTGTGTGTGTGATTGTATCTGTTGGGCTGTGTGTGTGATTGTTCTGTGGGGGAGGTGTGTGCGTGTGATGGTTTTGTGGTATGGGGGTGTATGAGATGGTGATATCGGCGAGCGGGGGGGGGGGGGGGTATTTGGGTGCTNGACGGGGTGTGTGAGATGGGTTGTTTGGGTGTGATTGTGTTGAGGTGTGTGTGAGATGGGTTGTTTGGGTGTGATTGTGTTGAGGTGTGTGTGAGATGGGTTGTTTGGGTGTGATTGTGTTGAGGGGTGTGTGAGATGGGTTGTTTGGGTGTGATTGTGTTGAGGTGTGTGTGAGATGGGTTGTTTGGGTGTGATTGTGTTGAGGTGTGTGTGAGATGGGTTGTTTGGGTGTGATTGTGTTGAGGTGTGTGTGAGATGGGTTGTTTTGGTGTGATTGTGTTGAGGTGTGTGTGAGATGGGTTGTTTGGGTGTGATTGTGTTGAGGTGTGTGTGAGATGGGTTGTTTGGGTGTGATTGTGTTGAGGTGTGTGTGAGATGGTGTTTTGGGTGATTGTGTTGAGGTGTGTGTGAGATGGGTTGTTTGGGTGTGATTGTGTTGAGGGGTGTGTGAGATGGGTTGTTTGGGTGTGATTGTGTTGAGGTGTGTGTGGTGAGAGGGGGGGAAGTTTGGTGGGGTGGAGCTGAGGCTGAGAAGTCAGAGTGAGAGGAGAGGTGTATGAGTGAGTGAGAGGTGAGTGGTGGTGAGTGAGAGGTGATGGTCAGAGTGAGAGGTGAGTGGTGGTGAGTGAAGGTGATGAGTCAGAGTGAGAGGTGAGTGGTGGTGATGAGGGTGATGAGAAGTCAGAGTGAGAGGTGAGTGGTGGTGATGAGAGGTGATGAGTCAGAGTGAGAGGTGAGTGGTGGTGAGTGAGAGGTGATGGTNAGAGTGAGAGGTGAGTGGTGGTGAGTGAGAGGTGATGGTGGTGAGTGAGAGGTGAGTGGTGGTGAGTGAAGGTGAGTGAGTGAGAGGTGAGTGGTGGTGATGAGGGTGATGGTGGTGAGTGNAAGGTGAGTGGTGAGAGGTGAGTGGTGGTGAGTGAGAGGTGAGTGGTGGTGAGTGAGAGGTGAGTGGTGGTGAGTGAAGGTGATGACGAGTCAGAGTGAGAGGGGAGTTGGGATGAGTGAGAGGTGAGTGGTGGTGAGTCAGAGTGAGAGGTGAGTGACGATGAGTGAGAGGTGAGTGGTNGTGAGTGAGAGGTGAGTGGTGGTGAGTGAAAGGTGAGTGACGGTCAGAGTGAGAGGTGAGTTGGGATGAGTGAGAGGTGAGTGGTGATGAGGAAGTGAAAGGTGANTGGTGAGGAGTGAGTGGTGGTGAGTGAGTGGTGAGTGAGTGGTGAGTAACGAGTCAGAGTGAGAGGTGAGTGACGATGAGTGAGAGGTGAGGCGAGTGAGAAGTGAGTGATGGGGGTGAGTGGTGAAGGTGGTGATGAGGGTGAGGAAAGGAGTGAGAGGTGANTGGTGAGGAGAGTGAGAGGAGGTGAGTGGTGGAGGGTGANTGGTGAGGAGAGTGAGAGGTGAGTGGTGAGGANGTGAGTGGTGAGTGGTGAGGNGTGGTGAGGAGGGTGGGAGAGCGGTGGTGANTGGTGAGGAGAGTGTGAGGAGAGTGGTGNTGGTGGTGAGGAGAGTGGTGAGGAGTGATGGTGAGGAGTGANTGGTGAGNAGGTGATGGTGAGTGAGTGGTGAGGAGTGANTGGTGAGTGGTGAGGAGTGATGGTGAGTGGTGAGGAGTGNGTGAGTGGTGAGTGAGTGGTGAGTGGTGAGTGGTGGGGGTGAGTGGTGAGGGGTGAGGAGTGATGGTGAGGAGTGATGGTGAGGAGTGAGTGAGNGGTGAGGAGTGAGGGGTGANTGGTGAGGAGTGATGGTGAGNAGTGGTGAGTGGTGAGGAGGATGAGTGGTGAGTGGTGAGGAGTGATGTGGTGAGGAGAGTGGTGAGGAGTGAGTGGTGAGTGGTGAGGAGTGAGGGGTGAGGAGTGAGGGGTGAGGAGAGTGGTGAGTGGTGAGGAGTGAGGGGTGAGGAGAGTGGTGAGTGGTGGTGAGCGGGAGCTGTGATTGGGTTCCGCCATGGTCGCTCAGGCGGGGAGCGCGGTCGCCAGGGCAACCAGGCACGCTGGAGGGGGGGGAATCAAAGGTCACATGACGACTGCCTCCACTGTCACACCACGTGTACTGCCACACACTGTACTGTCACACCCCCTGTACTGTCACACCACGTGTACTGTTATACACGCAACCTTACGTATACCCACGTCCTTATCAGACCATTAAACTCGGACACCGCCACATCCGTCGAGTTGGGTAACACACCTGTGGATACACCTACACCTGTATAACACACGTTTAGCACACACACACACCTACACATGTTTAACACACACACCTGTTGAGCACACACCTACACCTGTTTAACACACACATACACCTGTTTAACACACACCTACAGCTGTATAGCACACACACACAAACACCTACACCTGTATAACACACACACCTGTATAACACTCACCTGTTGAGCACACACACCTACAGCTGTTTAATACACACACACCTACAGCTGTTTAATACACACACACCTACAGCTGTTTAATACACACACACCTACAGCTGTTTAATACACACACACACCTACAGCTGTTTAATACACACACACACACCTACAGCTGTTTAATACACACACACACACCTACAGCTGTTTAATACACACACACACACCGTACAGCTGTTTAATACACACACCCCTACACCTGTTTAACACTCACCTGTATAACACCTCCACCTGTTTAACACACACACCTGTTGAGCACACACGGTCGCACGCCCACGCACCCTCACACCTCTACCCACGCACAAGACAAAGATCCCCCGTGTAGCCTTAACAGACTTTTGGGGCAAGTGTTGTGAGCGAGCGCCTATGAAGGGGTTGGTGGCCAGCCTCACGCCCGACCGCCTTTGTCTCCCTAGCGGCGATATTTAACACACTGCACCAGGTACTCATTTGAGGCTGAGTCGACCTCGGGAGGCCCAGGACCGGTTCAGATAATCGTCACTCTTATTGGCCCTGAGCAGGAATCGAACCCGGGTGACGCGCAAACCGCTCCACGACCGCTCCCCACCCACGTGCTTCAGTCTTGTCCAATCACACCTACCCCCCGCCATTCGCCACTAAGTCACCACGGCGTCGTGCCAGGCCAGGTGCACTTTGAGGCCACGTGAAGTGCGAGGGCTCGCTGGCATGTTTCAGGACAGAGTGACAGACCCAGGTGCCATGGGTTGGCTGACTGAGATGACTGGTAATTGCATCACCTGTACCCCTACTGTGCCAACTTGCTGCGCTTTATCGGCCCAGTGCCCCGCTTGTTGTTGGCGCGTCGCTCCTCCGCCCTCCGTTGTTGCTGGAGGGCGACTGCCTCCAACTGCCAGTAGCAGCGTCCTTCACGAGCCTCCTCCACAGAGGCAGATCCTGACACCGCTGGTACCAGTCATCGGCAAGTCCACTCAGCTCCATGTCCTCCTGTACCACATCACTCCATCTCTTCTCTAGCCCATGTCGTGTCCGTTTGGCCCCCTCTATGCGGCCGAACAAAAGCTGTTTAGGCATGCGGTGGCTGGGCATGCGGGCTACATGACCCAGCCAACGCAGCCTTGCCTGCCGGAGGAGCTCACTGATGGGAATTTGTCCAGATATGTCAAGGATTTGTGAGCTCCTCACACAATCCAGCCTGGTTAAACCCAGGATGGAACGTAGGCATGGCAGCCTGAGTGTTTCTAACTGGCGCAGATGTTCCATGAGAGGGGTCCATGTTTCACAAGCGTAGAGAAGGGAGGGAATGACTGTGGCCCAGAACACCCGAAGCTTTGTGCGGAGCGACAGACCAGGTAGCTTTCACACAGCATAGACCGAATGATTCGGAGTGAGGCATCTGTTGTCAAACCGGAGCTGGTCATACGCACACTGCCCATGTATTAGAAACTCTCTCCACAATTACTCCATCACCAAAGGGGAGGGGTGGCGTGTTTGGTGGAACAAAATACCCAGGCAGGTGCTTAGTTTTGGTGGGGCTGATGGTTAAGAACCCACCTCTTAGTGCACACTCCAGTCAGATTCGGCAGCAGCGACTCCAACTCCTCATCTGAGTGAGCAGCAATCACACAGATGACCGACATACATTACATGGTTGACCAATAGGGAGCCATCCCTCAACCGCACCCGGGTATCGATCAGCCTCCCATTGTATCAACACCAGATATCAATTCCTCCCACACAGATCCAAAGCACACACACCACGTGACCCCTCCCCCTCGGGCCCCTCCCCTCGAGCCCCGCCCCTCGAGNCCCGNCCCCTCCCCTCGGGCCCCTCCCCCTCGAGCCCCTCGGGCCCCTCCCTCGGGCCCTCGAGCCCCGCCCCTCCCCCTCGGGCCCGCCCCCTCCCCCTCGGGCCCCTCGAGCCCCGCCCCTCTCCCTCGGGCCCTCCCTCTCGAGCCCCTCCCCTCGGGCCCTCGGGCCCCGCCCCTCCCCCTCGGGCCCGCCCCTCGGGCCCCTCGGGCCCCTCCCCTCGCGCAGGGAGAGCCGCGGGGCCCTCCCGCGGGGTTCGCGACTCGCCCACTCGGGTTCACTCGGGCCCACTCGGCCCTCCTCGGGCCTCCTCGGGCCCTCCTCGGGAGCCCCGAGCAGCGGGACATGCGGGGGGGGGGGGGTAGAGGCGACGCGGGGCCGCGGGCCCCCGCGCGGGCTCGGGGGTGATACGCAGTGGGGCAGGTGAGGGAGCGTGGGCTGTGTGTGTGGTGAGGTTTGGGTGTGTGTTGTGGTCAAGTTTAGTGTGTGTGGTAAGGTTTGGTGTGTGTGGTTGTGGTAAAGTTTAGTGTGTGTGTGTGGTAAAGTTTGTGTGTGTGGTTGTGGTAAGGTTTGGTGTGGTTGTGGTAAGGTTTGGTGTGTGTGGTAAGGTTTGGAGTGTGTGGTAAGGTTGGTGTGTGTGGTAAGGTTTGGAGTGTGTGGTAAGGTTTGGTGTGTGTGGTTGTGGTGTGAAAGTTTGTGTGAGGTTGTGGTAAGTTTGTGTGTGTGTGGTNAAGTTTGGTTTAGTGTGGTGTGGAAGTTTGTGTGTGGTTGAGATTTAGTGTGGTGTGTAAGTTTGTGTGTTTGAGGTTTAGTGTTGTGTGTGTGTGAAGTTTGTGTGT
The DNA here is from genome assembly GCA_018977245.1 of Lethenteron camtschaticum. Classification (NCBI taxonomy): domain Eukaryota; kingdom Metazoa; phylum Chordata; class Hyperoartia; order Petromyzontiformes; family Petromyzontidae; genus Lethenteron; species Lethenteron camtschaticum. Next base: position 618,716 of record MU249583.1, read on the forward strand.
GGTTGAGATTTAGTGTGGTGTGTAAGTTNGTGTGTGTGTGTTGAGGTTTAGTGTTGTGTGTGTGTGTAAGTTTGTGTGTGTGGTAAGTTAGTGTGTGTGTGTGTAAGTTTGTGTGTGGTAATGTTTAGTGTGNTGTGTGTGTGTAAGTTTGTGTGTGTGGTAAGGTTTAGTGTGGTGGTGTGTAAGTTTGTGTGTGTGTTAATGTTTAGTGTGGTGTGGTGTGTAAGTTTGTGTGTGTGGTGAGGTTTAGTGTGATGTGTGTGTAAGTTTGTGTGTGTGGTTGAGGTTTAGTGTGGTGTGGTGTGTAAGTTTGTGTGTGTGGTTGAGGTTTAGTGTGGTGTGTGTGTAAGTTNGTGTGTGTGGTTGAGGTTTAGTGTGGTGGTGTGTAAGTTTGTGTGTGTGTGTGGTTGAGGTTTAGTGTGGTGTGTGTGTGGTGAGGTTAGTGTGGTGTGTGTGTAAGTTTGTGTGTGTGGTAAGGTTTAGTGTGGTGTGTGTGTGTAAGTTTGTGTGTGGTAAGGTTTAGTGTGGTGTGTGTGTGTAAGTTTGTGTGTGTGGTTGAGGTTTAGTGTGTGTGTGTGTGTGTAACTTNGTGTGTGTGGTTGAGGTTTAGTGTGCGTGTGGTGTGTAAGTTTGTGTGTGTGGNTGAGGTTTAGTGTGGTGTGTGTGTGTAAGTTTGTGTGTGTGTTTGAGGTTTAGTGTGGTGTGTGTGTNAGTTTGTGTGTGTGGTTGGGGTTTAGTGTGGTGTGTGTGTGTGAGTTTGTGTGTGTGGTTGAGGTTTAGTGTGGTGTGTGTGTAAGTGTGTGTGTGGTTGGGTTTAGTGTGGTGTGTGTGTGAGTTTGTGTGTGTGTTTGAGGTTTAGTGTGGTGTGTGTGTGTAAGTTTGTGTGTGTGGTTGAGGTTTAGTGTGGTGTGTGTGTAAGTTTTTGCGTGTGTGTGGTTGGGGTTTAGTGTGGTGTGTGTGAGTTTGTGTGTGTGTGGTTGAGGTTTAGTGTGGTGTGTGTGTGTAAGTTTGTGTGTGTGGTGAGGTTTAGTGTGGTGTGTGTGAGTTTGTGTGTGTGTGGTGAGGTTTAGTGTGGTGTGTGTGTAAGTGTGTGTGTGTGAGGTGAGGTTTAGTGTGNTGTGTGTGTGTAAGTTTGTGTGTGGTTGAGGTTTAGTGTGGTGTGTGTAAGTTTGTGTGTGTGGTTGAGGTTTAGTGTGGTGTGTGTGTGGTTGAGGTTTAGTGTGGTGTGTGTGTGTAAGTTTGTGTGTGTGGTTGAGTTTAGTGTGTGTGTGTAAGTTTGTGTGTGTGAGGTGAGGTTTAGTGTGGTGTGTGTGTGTAAGTTTGTGTGTGTGAGGTGAGGTTTAGTGTGGTGTGTGTGTGTAAGTTTGTGTGTGTGTGGTTGAGGTTTAGTGGGGTGTGTGTGTGTGTGAGGGTAGGTTTAGTATGGGGTGTGTGTGTAAGTGTGTGTGTGTGGGTAAGGTTTAGTGTGGTGTGTGTGAGTTGTGTGTGTGTGTTTGGGTTTAGTGTGGTGTGTGTAAGTTTGTGTGTGTTTGAGGTTTACTTTGGAGCTTTGTGTGNAGGAATTATTCTTTGTTCTTTCGGTAAAGTACGTATAATAAAAATAATAAATGAATAATTGACGTTTCGATTGCAACACAAGTCATTCAGGTATATGNAATCGTATCTAACCAGNAAAAATTATGAATTATGACAGACATATAGACAGATATCACCAAGATACACACAGCGGACATGGTGTGTACGTGCTGAGTGTTGGTGTGCGTGTGTGTGAGGTGTGCGTGAAATGATGTGTTTATGGTGTCGGGTGAACGTCGTGAATGAGGTGGTGGAGTGTGGTGTGTGCGTNGTGTGTGGGGTGTGAGTGTATGGGTTTGTGGGGGTGTGTGCGTGTGGTACGTGTGTGTGAGTGTATGGGTTTGTGGGGGGTGTNTGCGTGTGGTGCGTGTGGTGCGTGGTGTGTGGTGTATGGGTTTGTGGGGGTGTGTGCGTGTGGTGCGTGNTGTGTGAGTGTGTGAGTGTCTGGGTTCGTGGGGGTGTGTGCGTGTGGTGCGTGGTGTGTGAGTGTCTGGGTTCGTGGGGGTGTGTGCGTGTGGTGCGTGGTGTGTGAGTGTCTGGGTTCGTGGGGGCTGTGTGCGTGTGGTGCGTGTGTGTGAGTGTCTGGGTTCGTGAGGGGTGTGGTGCGTGGTGTGTGAGTGTCTGGGTTCGTGGGGGGTGTGGTGCGTGTGTGTGTGAGTGTCTGGGTTCGTGGGGGGTGTGTGCGTGTGTGTGTGAGTGTCTGGGTTCGTGGGGGGTGTGGTGCGTGGTGTATGAGTGTCTGGGTTCGTGAGGGGTGTNGTGCGTGGTGTGTGAGTGTCTGGGTTCGTGGGGGTGTGTGCGTGTGGTGCGTGGTGTGTGAGTGTGTGAGTGTCTGGGTTCGTGGGGGTGTGTGCGTGTGGTGCGTGGTGTGTGAGTGTGTGAGTGTCTGGGTTCGTGGGGGTGTGTGCGTGTGGTGCGTGGTGTGTGAGTGTGTGAGTGTCTGGGTTCGTGGGGGGTGTGTGCGTGTGGTGCGTGGTGTGTGAGGGTGTGAGTGTATGGGTTTGCGGGGGTNTGTGCGTGGGTGTGCGCGCTGTGCATGTGTGGTGCGTGGTGTGTGAGTGTATGGGTTCGTGGGGGGTGTGGTGCGTGGTGTGTGAGTGTATGGGTTCGTGTGGTGCGTGGTGTGTGGGGTGTGAGTGTATGGGTTCGTGGGGGTGTGTGCGTGGTGTGTGAGTGTATGGGTTCGTGGGGGTGTGTGCGTGTGGTGCGTGGTGTGTGAGTGTCTGGGTTCGTGGGGGGTGTGTGCGTGTGGTGCGTGGTGTGCGAGGGTGTGAGTGTATGGGTTCGTGGGGGTGTGTGCGTGGTGTGTGAGTGTATGGGTTCGTGGGGGTATGGTGCGTGGTGTGTGAGTGTATGGGTTTGCGTGCGTGTGTGGTGCGTGCGGTGCGTGCGGTGTGCAGCAGCAGCGGCAGCAGCGGCACGCCGTCCCTCACGCCCCTCTCGGTGTCTCCCTCCCTGCAGGAGGCCGCCCCTCACTCCAGCTCCTGCCGCTTCATCCTCGTCGCCTAGCAACCGTCTCCCCGGACAACCGCTCCACTCTGCGGGCCATCCTCCTCCATCCGCCTCTCCTCCTCCTCCTCCGCCTCCTCCCTCTCTCCCGGGCGCCGCCTGCGGCCCTGCGAGCCCCGGCGGCAGCATGGGCAGCCAGCCTAGCGCGCCGCGCAAAGACGGCAAGGAGGGCCGGGAGGCCAAGGCCGTGGGAAAAACCAAAGCCAAGAAGCGCAAGGAGAAGGCCGTCCCCGGGCGAGCGCCGCGGACGACCGTCACCGCCGCTCGCTGGACGTGAAGCCCCCGGTGGGGGGGGGCCGGCGTGGCCGGGCGACGTCGCCGCCGGGCGCCGCCGCTCGGAGGTCGTCTCGGAGCGCCGGTACGCGGAGGTCGCCGAGCGGCCGTCTTCTCCGCGGGGGCGGCGGCGGCGTGGCCGGGCGCGGAGAGCGTGCGCATCACGCGGCAAGAGGACGAGAGCTTTGGCCTGGACGTGGAGGTGAAGTCGTCGCGGCCTGTGCGGGTCCTCGTCGTGAACCTCCACCTGGGGGGGGTGGCCGAGCGCGTGAGTCGCCCACGCTCGCCCTCCCTCGCTCGCACCGGCTCTCGCTCGCTAAATTACTCGCCTCTCGCTCCTCGCGCGTGCTGTCTGTGCTGCTCTCTGTCTCTCTCTCGCTTGCTCGATCAATCACTTGCTCACGCATTCACTCGCTCCCTCGCACGCACACACTCACCGTCTCACGTACTCTCTCACTCGGTCCCACCGCCATTCAATCCACGCGCTCACTGGCACGCACTCTTTGCACATCGCTCCCACTCGCACACGTGCACAAATCTACATACGCAAAGACAAAGCTTTTACCAGACTGTAGGATCGCTATTAGGGAATGTGTAACACCTATGACTTGCGGCATGGCACGCGAGGGGTGGGTGGCCAGCACCACGCACGCAAGGTCCCCGTTGTCTCTCCAATGCTGATATTTAAATACACCATAGCAGGTATTTATTTAAGGCCGAACTGACCTAGAGGAGGCCCAGGACCGGTTCAGAAATTCGCCATGGTTATTGGTTGTGAGCAGGAATCAAACTCTGGTCGCCGGGTTCTAGCGCAGTGCGCTAATTCCCGTGCCTTCTCACCATTTTGAGACGCGTGCTCACAGTGGTAGCCCCCCCCCCCCCCCTTTGTCTCCTTCATGCTGCTAATCCCTCACTGTCTGCGGCACGCACTGTTCACCCCACCGCTCCCTGCACCCGCCGTCTCGTCCTGTCGGTGGGGAGCAGGGGGGCTGGGTGGGAGCAGGGGGAGCTGGGTGGGAGCAGGGGGGCTGGGGGGAGCAGGGGGCTGGGTGGGAGCAGGGGAGCTGGGTGGGAGCAGGGGAGCTGGGTGGGAGCAGCTGGGTGGGAGCAGGGGGCTGGGTGGGAGCAGTGGGAGCAGGGGGGCTGGGTGGGAGCAGGGGGGCTGGATGGGAGCAGGGGGAGCTGGGTGGGAGCAGGGGGGCTGGGTGGGAGCAGGGGAGCTGGGTGGGAGCAGGGGGGCTGGGTGGGAGCAGGGGAGCTGGGTGGGAGCAGGGGGCTGGGTGGGAGCAGGGGGCTGGGTGGGAGCAGGGGGGCTGGGTGGGAGCAGGGGGAGCTGGGTGGGAGCAGGGGGGCTGGGTGGGAGCAGGGGGAGCTGGGTGGAGCAGGGGGCTGGGTGGGAGCAGGGGGGCTGGGTGGGAGCAGGGGGGCTGGGTGGGAGCAGGGGGGGCTGGGTGGGAGCAGGGGCTGGGTGGGAGCAGGGGAGCTGGGTGGGAGGAGGGGGGGCTGGTGGGAGCAGGGGAGCTGGGTGGGAGCAGGGGGGCTGGGTGGGAGCAGGGGAGCTGGGTGGGAGGAGGGGGGCTGGGTGGGAGGAGGGGGGGCTGGGTGGGAGCAGGGGAGCTGGTGGGAGCAGGGGAGCTGGGTGGGAGCAGGGGGGCTGGGTGGGAGGGGGGGGCTGGGTGGGAGCAGGGGGGCTGGGTGGAGCAGGGGGGGGTTGGGTGGGAGCAGGGGGGGCTGGGTGGAAGCAGGGGGGCTGGGTGGGAGGAGGGGGCTGGGTGGGAGCANGGGGGGCTGGGTGGGAGGAGGGGGGGCTGGGTGGGAGGAGGGGGGGCTGGGTGGGAGCAGGGGGCTGGGTGGAGGAGGGGGGCTGGGTGAGAGGAGGGGGGGCTGGGTGGGAGCAGGGGGAGTTGGGTGGGAGCAGGGGGGCTGGGAGGAGCAGGGTGGGAGCTGGGTGGGAGCTGGGTGGGAGGAGGGGGCTGGGTGGGAGCAGGGGGGCTGGGAGGGAGGAGGGGAGCTGGGTGGGAGGAGGGGGGGCTGGGTGGGAGCAGGGGGGCTGGGTGGGAGCAGGGGAGCTGGGTGGGAGGAGGGGGGCTGGGTGGGAGCTGGGTGGGAGCAGGGGGCTGGTGGGAGGAGGGGTAGCTGGGAGGGAGTGAATGCCAGATTCTTTGAAGGAATTTAATTTATGCAAATAATAATATGTGCATTGTGTCACTCGACACCCCTGCAAACGAGACGTTCCACACTCATGGACTTGTGACAGCTGCATTGCATTACCCGGGCAGGGCAGCTCTGTTCATAAATCCTGACAAGATCCAGGTGGAAGCCTGGAAGAAGCCAGGAGGAAGAGAGGTGGAAGCTTGGTGGAAGCCAGAAGGGAGCCAGGAGGAAGTAACGAGGTAGCCTGGTGAAGGTCAGGAGGGAGCCTGGTGGAAGCCAAGAGGAACCCTCAAGGGCGCTGAGTGGAAGTAAGGAGAGTCGGGTGAGAGCATGGGTTAGAGTAATTTGCAGGGTTCTCAACTCTGGAATTACAACAAAACTGGGACGCAACATGGGAAGAAGAGCAATATCTGGCAATAGCAGAAGAGGTGGGAATGAGCAGTGAACGTGCCCTGAGCGCTGGTGTGTCGTCGTTGTTACGACGCCGACAAAAGCCGGCACTCGTGATGTCTCCAGGGAGACTCCAGAACGACAGCTACGTCATTACTTAGCAAGAGGACGATCCTGGGACAACCAGGACAGGTGAAACCTCTAGCCTGGTGGAGTCGGGTAGGAGCCGGGTGGGAGAAGCCGGCTCGGAGCCGTGCCGACCGGTTGGCCCCCACCCGTCGGACCGGTTACGCGAGGTCCCCGGTGCCAGCGTGAGGCCCACGGAAGCGAGGAGGCAGCGTCCTCATGCGGGGTCACTGAGGCCCACGTGGCCTGCCACCATCACCACCACCGCTACCACCATCACCGCTACTACTACTGCCACCACCACCATCATAACCGCCGCCGCTACCGCCACCACCACCGCCACCATCACCACTACCATCACCGCCACCACCATCACCGTCACCACCAATACAGCAGCTACCACCGCCATCATCATCACCACCAAAGACAAAGATCTCCGTATAGCCTGAATAGACTGTTGGGGCAAGTGCTGTTAGCGAGCACCTATGAAGGCCAGCACGGCACGCGAGGGGGTGGGTGGCCAGCACCACGCCCGGCCGCATTTGTCTCCCCACACTGCTTCAAGTACTCATTTGAGGCTGAGTCGACCTAGGGGAGGCCCAGGACCGGTTCAAATAATCGTCACTGGTGTTGGCCGTGAACGGTTTGTAGCGCAACGCGCAAACCCCTACACCACCACTCCTCATCACCACCGCCACCACCGCCACCACCGCCACCACAGACAGGCAGCCACACAGGTGTAGCACAGGACTTATCACGAGGGTCAGAAGGTTTGGCAAATAGTTTGCAGGTCAACGCGCAAGGTCAGAGCTGGGTCACCAACCACATCCCCAGTGCTGAGAAACAATCTGCTGCAAATCACTCAATAGGGTTTTCATAGCAGCAGCAGCCGCAACTTTGCCGCCTCGCACTGCAAACACTTGGCAGGACCCTCCTGAAAAGGTGTCTTGAGACTCTACGTTCCCACCACTCACCGGCTCCCTCTGCTGCGATCGTTCCCAATGCAGTACTGTTTCTACTGCCATAGTGAGATGGACACTGGATGCGGTGTGCCGGGGCGAGATTAATCCCTACCCTCCGTTATGCGTGGCTGCTGGTCGCCGTGGCGACGCGGTCCTCGCAGGAGGTGGGCGGGCGGCTGCTGCCAGGAGACGAGATCGTGGTGGCAAACGGCATCGCCGTGGAGACGCTCTCGTACCAGGAGGCGCGGCAGCACCTGGCGCACCTGGCGCACTCCACCACGCTGGTGCTGACCAAGCGCACGCCCAGCGCCACCACCACCGCCCTCTGCGGCCCTCCAGCGCGCCAGGTGAGGCTCACCTGCAGCTCACCAGTAGAGCAGCGCACTTGTACAGCTCACCAGCTTAGCGGCCACTGACACACCAGCTCACCAGCTTAGCGGGCCACTGACACACCAGCTCACCAGCTTAGCGGGCCACTGACACACCAGCTCACCAGCTTAGCGGGCCACTGACACACCATCTCACCGAGACAGCAGCTCACTGACACAGCAGCTCACCAGCCTAGCGGGCCACTGAAACACCATCTCACTGACATAGCAGCTCACTGACAGAGCAGCTCACTGACACACCAGCCCACTGACACAACAGCTCACTGACACAGCAATTGACATGTAACGTTGCTGTGGCCGTGACGCGAGTTCCGCCTGCATTGTCTCTCGCACGAGGAGTCGGAGGCGTGCGGAGACCGGCGCCGCCCGTGCCGGTGGCCGCCGGCCCCACCGGCCGCAGCGCGGGTGACTCGCCGGACGCGGGACCGCGAGCGCACAATGGCGCCGCCGGCAGCGCCGGCAGTGCCGGCAGCGTGGGCAGCGTGAGCAGCGCGAGCAGCGATCCGGCGTCGGAGCGCGCCGTACCGCCCGGCTCCTGGGCGCTGGCGCGTCGGTCTCCCGCCGGCACCACGACCACCGGCAGCAGCGGCGGGAGCATCGGCAGCGACGGCGAAGCGACGACAGCGACGTCGCTGTAGAGAGGGGCGCGTCACCCGGGAGAGGGGGAGCGGTGAGGGCGGCGAGGGCCGAGGGAGCGCCGCCGGGGTGGCGGCGGTGCCCCCGGGGGAGCAGTGCCGGCGGCCGGCGGGGCTCGGGTCTTCCGACCCGACCTCCGACTCGGAGGGGGAGTCGCTCGCGTCTGGACGATCGGGACGGGAACGTTCGGAACGGGGAGAGGAGGAGGAACGGGGGCGCGGGGGAGGGGGAACTCCCGGAGGGCACGCGCGTGGGCCCGGCTCGGCCACGGCGAGAGAGGGAACGCCGGGAGGAGGAAAGCTCCAACAGCGAAGAGGAACGTTTGGAAGAGGAATGCGTGGAGAGGGAATGTTTAACATTGGAACGTTTAGAAAAGGAGCGTTTGCAGAGGGAAAGCTTGAAAGAGGAACAGAAGCGTTTGGAAAGGGAACGTTTGGAGAGGGATGAGGAGGAACAGGAGCGCGTGGCGAGGGGGAACGCCCGGAGGGTACGCACGTGGGCCCGGCTCATCCACACCGAGAAAGGGAATGCCGGGAAGAGGATAGCTCGGACAGCGAAGAGGAATGTGTGGAGAGGAATGTTTAACGTGGGAATGCTTAGAAAAGGAGCGTTTGCAGAGGGAAAGCCTGAAAGAGGAACAGAAGCGTTTGGAAAGGGAACGTTTGGAGAGGGATCGTTTGGAGAGGATCGTTTGGAGAGGGAACGTTTGGAACAAGAACACTTGAATAAAGAAGAGGAACGTTTGAACCAAGAACGCATGGAACAGGAATGTTTGGAGAGGAACGCTTAGAAGAGGAAGAAGAACGTTTGGAATGGGAACGCTTAGAAGAAGAACGTTTGGAGCAGGAACGCTTCGAGGAAGAGAGACGTTTGGAGAGGGAACGCTTTGAAGAACAACGTTTGATCAAAGAACGTTTGGAGAGGGAACGCTTGAAAGAAGAACGTTTGGAGAGGAACGCTTAGAGGAAGAGGAACATTTGGAGAGGGAACGTGTGGAATTGGAACGTTTGGAGAGGGAACGCTTCGAGGAAAAGGAACGTGTGGAGAGGGAGCGTTTGGAATGGGAACGTGTGGAGAGGAACGCTTAGAGGAAGAGGAACGTTTGGAGAAGGAACGCTTTGAGGAAGAGGAACGTGTGGAGAGGGAACGTGTGGAGAGGGAGTGTGTTGAGAGGGAGCGTGTGGAGAGGGAACGTGTGGAGAGGGAACGTTTGGAGAAGGAACGCTTTGAGGAAGAGGAACGTGTGGAGAAGGAGCGTGTGGAGAGGGAGCGTGTGGAGAGGGAACGTGTGGAGAAGGAGCGTGTGGAGAGGGAACGTGTGGAGAGGAGCGTGTGGAGAGGGAGCGTGTGGAGAGGGAGCGTGTGGAGAAGGAGCGTGTGGAGAGGGAACGTGTGGAGAGGGAGCGTGTGGAGAGGGAGCGTGTGGAGAGGGAGCGTGTGGAGAGGGAGCGTGTGGAGAGGGAGCGTGTGGAGAGGGAGCGTGTGGAGAGGGAACGTGTGGAGAGGGAGCGTGTGGAGAGGGAGCGTGTGGAGAGGGAACGTGTGGAGAGGGAACGTTTTGAAGAGGAACTTTTGGAGCTGGAACTCTTAAAAGGGAGGGATCGCAGCTCGTGGTCTGATTTCAGTTCCAGGGAAGCTGGACCAAGATCTGCAAAATCCGAACCGGAGGAGTCCAGCGACTCGGACTCGGATTCGGACCACGGGCGCCCGCCGGTGGGCCCAGCAGCCCCCGGGCAGCCGGACCGCGGGATGGGCCGGCGGTAGCGGCCATGTATGCCAACGCCGTGGACAGCACCGAGAGCAGCGACGACGACAACGACGATGACGACAATGACGATGACGAGCTGGAGCTTTGCTGCCCTGTGGCGGCGCCCGTGTCGGGGTCCAGCGCGGCCAACGGGCCCGGCTCTTTCCCGACACCCGCTCAGCTCCACCTGCTGCTCTCACCCCGCCTCTCCTCTCCTCCTCCACCTCTCCACCTCGTCGTCGCTGGCTTCGTTATCGCCGGTCGTGGCGGTCCGGGGTGCTCCGTCATCGCCGCCGCCGCCGCCGCCGGTGGAGGGTAACTCATTAACCGAAATGGGCGGAGGGGGCCCGGCAGTGCCGCCCAGGGTCAGAGTCTCCCCGAACGAGAGACTCTGTCGTCGCCTAGCGGAGGCGGCGGGCACACGGGCGCTGCGGCGGTGACGGCGGCGGTGAACGTTCGAGTGCCAGAAGCGAGCGGCGGCGGTGGCACCGTGGCACGGGCCAAGGCGGACGGAATCGAGATGTCCAAGCTGAAAGGTAACGGCGCTCCGCTCGCCCGGTCTGCGTGTCGGGGTTCGCCGCGATTCGCTCGCCCTGCTGGCCCTCTCGGCATTTTGGCACCGCGAGCCGCTTGGTTTACGACACCACTAGAGCCGCCGCAATAAACCTCGCATTTTTGGAATTCATGCAAAGTGTGACCCTTGCCCGACGCCGGTAACAGCCGGGTGGTCGGTGGGCGCCTCGGTGTTCTGCCGCCGCAACTGGTGCAGCGACAGCGGCCGTAGCATGACAACGCAAGGGCACAACGAAGAAAGTTTCCGATGAGCGCGCGCGTGCCACCAGCAGCGACGTGACAGAACGAACGCTGGTCAGTGCAGGCAGAGGCACGCAGAGACGGCGGAATGGAATTTCATTGAGAGGTGGAAAGAGGTTTGCGTGGATTACAGAATGCACATCTCGCCACGGTGGGATACAGGAGGTCGTGGGTTTCATCCCGATCCTGACGAAACCTGTATATTTGGAGTTTTCCTCTCTCTCCCCACGGTCGCGTGGATTTTTTGAGTTTTTCCTTCCACATTTAGAAGCATGCGTTTAGAGTATTTGGCTGCTATAAATTTCCACATGATAAGCCACTTCGTGGAGCTATCATTTGTGGCCAGGTCGCTTCTGAAAGTTATATCGCTCAGTAGGCCTTACCTGGTAAAATAAAGAATAGCTTTTAGTTTAATGACATCATCCAAACTGTGAAGTGAGTGAGGCTTGGGCAGGATGCATCATGGCCAGAAGGCGGCACGATGATGGCCGCTGATCGAGACGAACGACGAAGTGGCAGCTGAGGGATGGAACGCGGAGTCCTAGGGGATGGCCACCCCTTGAGGAGATGGAGCGACGATGAGGTCGGCGTGTGGTGGCTGTGTGGATCGTTGCATCGCAGGATCGTATGATGTGGCGACTGCTTGGGGAGGCCTTCATCCAGCAGTGGATTGACCACGGGCTGATGACAATGATGACATCTTTATTGATTCACAATCATTGCGGCTGATGTGGCGGTGCTCGTGATGCTAGGCAGAGTCTCGGATTGGTGTTGGGCTCATTGCTGTACTGGATTTTACTTGCAGCGCTTTTGTCCTTGTAGTGACCCTTGGTCACTCTTGCAAAAGAGACTCACCCTGGTCTCTGTGATGTCTCACCTCGATAAACAAAACAAACGTGAAGCCTGAAGTGACGGCACAACGTGCAGCGCGGATTGCAATCGTAGCAAACATCACACCACACGCGCACACTGGAGTGGGTGGCACGCGTCTCGTGGCCATGGCCATAGAGGGCGGGTCATACTGGATGTGGTGTGCTGCACTTGGATATATGATGGCGCCTCCTCTTCCACCGGAACATTAACAAAGTTCTTCCCACTTCTCACTCGCTCTGTCCGTGCTGCACCTCTCCCTGCCTCATCCCCTAGCCCACGCCTCCTCCGAGTCCTGATCTTCATGCAGCCATGCACGGTCAGGGTGGTTCATTGTAATTGGTGTAGTTTAGCGCGTGCGCTACGAGCACTATCGCTCTCATAGCGCAGGCCGATCGTAGGAAAGGCGCTGCTGTGGTCTCGAAGCAGGCGGCGACGCTGCTGCTGCTGCTGCTGAGTGGGATCCCAACTGAGTGACTTGCGGTGTAATTTTTCTAATGTGGCAAATTTTGGACCGTGACACCGGTGGCACAAAGTTGCCTGCTTGTTGCAAACGACGTCGCGGGATCTGTAACGTCCACTGTGAAGTGGATAGCGCGAAGTAGTGGTAGCTTACAGTTGATACGCACAGTAGCAGTCACAAACCACTGCAACAAGCGGCTAACACTGCACCGCTGGAGAATATCACCGCTTCAGCTTACCCATAGTTATAGCCCCGGGGTTGTAACACCACCCCGGGGGTTATAACACCACCCCCGGGGGTTGTAATACCANCCCCGGGGGTTTTAACGCCACCACCCGGAGGTTGTAACACCACCCGGGGTTTTAACGCCACCGCCCGTGGGGTTGTAACGCCACCCCCGGGGGTTGTAACACCACCCCCGGGGGTTGTAACACCACCCCCGGGGTTCTAACACCACCCCGGGGGTTGTAACGCCACCCCCCGTGGGGGTTCTAACACCACCCCCGGGGGTTGTAACACCACCCCGGGGGTTTAACACCACCACCCCGGAGGTTGTAACACCACCCCGGGGTTGTAACACCACCCCGGAGGTTGTAACACCACCCCGGGGGTTGTAACACCACCCCGGGGGTTGTAACACCACCCCGGAGGTTGTAACACCACCCCCGTGGGGGTTGTAACACCACCCCCGGGGGTTGTAACACCACCCCGGGGGTTGTAACACCACCCCGGGGGTTGTAACACCACCCCCCGTGGGGGTTGTAACACCACCCCCGGGGTTGTAACACCACCCCGGGGGTTGTAACACCACCCCCGTGGGGGTTGTAACACCACCCCGTGGGGGTTGTAACGCCACCCCCGTGGGGGTTGTAACACCACCCCGTGGGGTTGTAACACCACCCCGGGGGTTGTAACACCACCCGGGGTTGTAACACCACCCCGGGGGTTGTAACACCACCCCCGGAGGTTGTAACACCACCCCGTGGGGTTGTAACACCACCCCCGTGGGTTGTAACACCACCCCCGTGGGGTTGTAACACCACCCCCGTGGGGGTTGTAACACCACCCCCGTGGGGGTTGTAACACCACCCCCGTGGGGTTGTAACACCACCCCCGGGGGTTGTAACACCACCCCGTGGGTTGTAACACCACCCCCGTGGGGGTTGTAACACCACCCCCGTGGGGGTTGTAACACCACCCCCGTGGGGGTTGTAACACCACCCCCGTGGGGGTTGTAACACCACCCCCGTGGGTTGTAACACCACCCCCGTGGGGTTGTAACACCACCCCGTGGGGTTGTAACACCACCCCCGTGGGGTTGTAACACCACCCCCCGTGGGGGTTGTAACACCACCCCCGTGGGGGTTGTAACACCACCCCCGTGGGGGTTGTAACACCACCCCCGGGGGTTGTAACACCANCCCCGTGGGGGTTGTAACACCACCCCGTGGGGTTGTAACGCCACCCCCGGGGGTTGTAACACCACCCCGTGGGGTTGTAACACCACCCTCGTGGGGTTGTAACACCACCCCCGTGGGGGTTGTAACACCACCCCCGTGGGGGTTGTAACACCACCCCCGGGGGGTTGTAACGCCACCCCCGTGGGGGTTGTAACACCACCCCCGTGGGGGTTGTAACACCACCCCCGGGGGGTTGTAACACCACCCCCGTGGGGGTTGTAACACCACCCCCGTGGGGGTTGTAACGCCACCCCCGTGGGGGTTGTAACGCCACCCCCGTGGGGGTTGTAACGCCACCCCCGTGGGGGTTGTAACGCCACCCCCGTGGGGTTGTAACACCACCCCCGTGGGGTTGTAACACCACCCCCGGGGGTTGTAACACCACCCCCGTGGGTTGTAACACCACCCTCGTGGGGGTTGTAACACCACCCTCGTGGGGTTGTAACACCACCCCCGTGGGGTTGTAACACCACCCCGGGGGTTGTAACACCACCCTCGTGGGGGTTGTAACACCACCCCCGTGGGGGTTGTAACACCACCCCGTGGGGGTTGTAACACCACCCCCGTGGGGGTTGTAACACCACCCTCGTGGGGGTTGTAACACCACCCCCGTGGGGGTTGTAACACCACCCTCGTGGGGGTTGTAACACCACCCCCCGTGGGTTGTAACACCACCCCGTGGGGGTTGTAACACCACCCCCGTGGGGGTTGTAACACCACCCTCGTGGGGGTTGTAACACCACCCCCCGTGGGGGTTGTAACACCACCCCCGTGGGGGTTGTAACACCACCCTCGTGGGGGTTGTAACACCACCCTCGTGGGGGTTGTAACACCACCCCCGGGGTTGTAACACCACCCTCGTGGGGGTTGTAACACCACCCCCGTGGGGGTTGTAACACCACCCCCGTGGGGGTTGTAACACCACCCCCGTGGGGGTTGTAACACCACCCCCGGGGGGTTGTAACACCACCCCCGGGGGGGTTGTAACACCACCCCCGTGGGGGTTGTAACACCACCCTCGTGGGGGTTGTAACACCACCCCCGTGGGGGTTGTAACACCACCCCCGTGGGGTTGTAACACCACCCCCCGTGGGGTTGTAACACCACCCCGTGGGGGTTGTAACACCACCCCCGTGGGGGTTGTAACACCACCCCCGGGGGGTTGTAACACCACCCCGTGGGGGTTGTAACACCACCCCCGTGGGGGTTGTAACACCACCCCGGGGGGGTTGTAACACCACCCCCGGGGGGTTGTAACACCACCCCCCGGGGGGTTGTAACACCACCCTCGTGGGGGTTGTAACACCACCCTCGTGGGGGTTGTAACACCACCCCGTGGGGGTTGTAACACCACCCCCGTGGGGGTTGTAACACCACCCCCGTGGGGGTTGTAACACCACCCCCGTGGGGGTTGTAACACCACCCCCGTGGGGGTTGTAACACCACCCCCGTGGGGTTGTAACACCACCCCCGTGGGGGTTGTAACACCACCCCCGGGGGGTTGTAACACCACCCCCGTGGGGTTGTAACACCACCCCCCGTGGGGTTGTAACACCACCCCGTGGGGGTTGTAACACCACCCCCGTGGGGGTTGTAACACCACCCCGGGGGGGTTGTAACACCACCCCCGGGGGGTTGTAACACCACCCCCGTGGGGGTTGTAACACCACCCCCGTGGGGTTGTAACACCACCCCCCGGGGGGGTTGTAACACCACCCCCGTGGGGGTTGTAACACCACCCCCGTGGGGGTTGTAACACCACCCCGGGGGGTTGTAACACCACCCCCGTGGGGGTTGTAACACCACCCCCGTGGGGGTTGTAACACCACCCCCGGGGGGGTTGTAACACCACCCCGTGGGGGTTGTAACACCACCCCCGTGGGGGTTGTAACACCACCCCCGGGGGGGTTGTAACACCACCCCCGTGGGGGTTGTAACACCACCCCCGTGGGGGTTGTAACACCACCCCCCCGGGGGGTTGTAACACCACCCCCGTGGGGGTTGTAACACCACCCCCGTGGGGGTTGTAACACCACCCCCCGGGGGGTTGTAACACCACCCCCGTGGGGGTTGTAACACCACCCCCGGGGGGGTTGTAACACCACCCTCGTGGGGGTTGTAACACCACCCCCCGGGGGGTTGTAACACCACCCCCCGTGGGGGTTGTAACACCACCCCGTGGGGGTTGTAACACCACCCCGGGGGGTGTAACACCACCCTCGTGGGGGTTGTAACACCACCCCCGTGGGGGTTGTAACACCACCCCCGTGGGGGTTGTAACACCACCCCCGGGGGGTTGTAACACCACCCCGTGGGGGTTGTAACACCACCCCGGGGGGTTGTAACACCACCCCGGGGGTTGTAACACCACCCCCCGTGGGGGTTGTAACACCACCCCCGTGGGGTTGTAACACCACCCCCGTGGGGGTTGTAACACCACCCCCGTGGGGTTGTAACACCACCCTCGGGGTTGTAACACCACCCCCGGGGGGTTGTAACACCACCCTCGGGGGTTGTAACACCACCCCCGGGGGTTGTAACACCACCCTCGTGGGGGTTGTAACACCACCCCGTGGGGGTTGTAACACCACCCCCGTGGGGGTTGTAACACCACCCCGTGGGGTTGTAACACCACCCCCGGGGGGTTGTAACACCACCCCGTGGGGTTGTAACACCACCCCCGGGGGGTTGTAACGCCACCCCCGTGGGGGTTGTAACGCCACCCCGTGGGGGTTGTAACACCACCCCCGTGGGGGTTGTAACGCCACCCCCGTGGGGGTTGTAACGCCACCCCCGTGGGGGTTGTAACACCACCCCCGTGGGGTTGTAACACCACCCCCGTGGGGGTTGTAACGCCACCCCCGTGGGGGTTGTAACACCACCCCGTGGGGTGTAACGCCACCCCGTGGGGTTGTAACGCCACCCCGTGGGGTTGTAACGCACCCCGTGGGTTGTAACGCCACCCCCGTGGGGGTTGTAACGCCACCCCCGGGGGGTTGTAACACCACCCCCGTGGGGGTTGTAACGCCACCCCGTGGGGGTTGTAACGCCACCCCCGTGGGGGTTGTAACGCCACCCCCGTGGGGGTTGTAACGCCACCCCCGTGGGGGTTGTAACACCACCCCGGGGGTTGTAACGCCACCCCGTGGGGGTTGTAACGCCACCCCCGTGGGGGTTGTAACGCCACCCCGGGGGGTTGTAACACCACCCCCGTGGGGGTTGTAACGCCACCCCCGTGGGTTGTAACACCACCCCGGGGGTTGTAACACCACCCCCGTGGGGTTGTAACACCACCCCCGTGGGGGTTGTAACGCCACCCCCGTGGGGGTTGTAACACCACCCCCGTGGGGGTTGTAACACCACCCCCGGGGGGTTGTAACGCCACCCCGTGGGGGTTGTAACGCCACCCCCGTGGGGGTTGGCGCCGCTACGCCGAAGGGTGGAGCAGTGGCTCGGTGATTTGCGCGCTGAACTCTGAACCGGCGAGTAGAGTCCGGTTTGCGGTAAGAGCCACCGCCCGTCGTAGGGTGAGCGGTGTAAGAGACGCCCCTCTCACTAAACCGCACTGACCAGCGCGGTGAAGTACGGTCAAAGATCGCCCGTGTCTGACACGGAGCCTGTGTTGGGGCCTTCACCCGGCAGCGGGGCAGCGTGGCTCCCTTTGTGAGCCGCCGTCGTGCGATTTGTCAGAATCAGAATATTTATAGTGGATGAATCTGATGAGCTATAAAGCTCTTTCACAACTGTCCCGTAGGGGCGGGTCAGAATGTCACAACAATACAAAAACATGACAGGAGTGAAAAACACACGAAAAGTAAACAAAACATACACTTAAAATACATTTTTTTCTTACCAGCTAAAGCCCACTGAGGTATAACTTATTTTTAGGCGACCTGGACAAATGATAGCTCAACAAAGTTGCTTATCACGTGGAAATGTATGTCACCAAATAATAAAAATGCAAGTTTCTAAATGTAAAAGAAGAAAATCCACGCGACCGTGGGGAGAAGATGCAAATAGCAAATATTCAGGTGTCGGGATCGAACCTCCTACCTCCTATGTACCAGGCAAGGAAAATAACATCACACCACCGTGGCGCCCTTTAAATAATAAGTATATAAGTTCGCTGCCTCTGGTATGGATTGAAACAAACATAGATCTGGAGTACAATACAATTTGGCACAACATCGCTGTTGCGGCTCGAGAAACAAATGCAATCGGATTCTTCTCTGGAAAGGAATAAAGAGATGCAGTTTCTGGAGCTTCTCTTGGAGTTCAAGATTTCGCTCTGGCTGCTCTCCGTTGGTACCCCCTCAAGGGCAGTAACGTCCTTTGAGTATTTCAATCCTCCCTCCCTCCTCCATCTCCCTCATCTGCACCCCGAGCGATGGAACTCCCTCCCCGACACCTTAACCCCCACCCACCTCCCAACAAAACCACCTGGCCTCGCCTACAGCTCCCTCCTCTACCCTTGAGCAGAACCCTGCCCTAACCGTGCCACCTCCCGAGCCATCTCGCTGCTCCCTCTTCCTGAACGCTCTCCCTAAACCTCTTGTTGTCGTATAGATGTCTCCCTTGTGAATTCTGAGATCTGTGGCGTTGCTGTTTTCGAAACATCACTGTTGTTGACACCTCTGTTGTTGCTGTCGTATTGTAGGCCTCGCTATCAGGAGCGGTCCGAGCGCGGGGCCCACGGTGGCCCCCAGGGCCCCGGCGCCATCTCTGCCGGGCCCCGTCACGTCCCTGCAGCTGCTGTCGCGACGGCTGCCGTCCCCGCTCTCCGTCGCTTCCGACGAGGACGAGGACGAGGACGGCCGCGGGAAACCACCTGAGTCCGCGGGGAGCGGCGGCAGCGAGGAGGCGGTGTCGCCCCGAGACAAATCCGACGAAATCCCGGAAGGAACCGGGCATGGGAGAGGTAGCCCCATGCCAGTGGAGGAAACCGATTGGGCCTGTGGATCCGGCGACGAAGGGGGTCCCTGGAGGAGGGGCAGCGCGGGGAGGAGCACGACCCTTGCTGGCCGCCAAACGACGTCTGCGCCGCGGAGCCGAGCGGCGGCGACGCGGCGACGCCGATGCCCGGCCTCGACTCGCCGAGCGGTGGAGGGGCGAGGAGCCTCCCGCCCAGCCCCCGCCCAGCCCCCGCCCAGCCCCCGCCCAGCCCCCGCCCCCGCCCAGCCCCCTCCGAGCCCCCTCCAGCGGCCGAGTCCAACGGCCCCTGTCCATCTCCGCCCACGGCCGGCGTCCCCTGCAGGGGAGGTCGAGCCGGAATCGCGCAGCCCCCGCTCCCCCACAAAGCCCCCGCTCCCCCCACAAAGCCCCCGCTCCTCCCACACAGCCCCCGCGGTCACCTCCAGCGGTTCTCCCGCAGGAGCCTCCGTTCGGTACTCCGTCCCGCACTCCTCAAGGGCCCGCACCCAGCCCCCACATTCACCACCGCCCAGCCTCTCTCGGGCCTCCACGCAAGCCCCCTCGGGGCTCGCCACCAGGCTCGCCCCTCGCAGCCTCTCGCCGTTCACTGACCAGGATCTGGTCGCCGTGACGTCGACGCGACCGCAGGAGCGTTGGGAACGCGATGGCGCCGTGGTCCCCGGGGCCCACCCACCATTTCCTCGTCACTTCCATCGTTACCGCGGTCACCGGGCCAACGCGTGGCTTCCTCGGGGAGCGACTCGTCCGGGGAGCAGGAGGTGCGGGTCCAGGAGAAGAAGCTACGGGCGTCCTCCCCTTCTAAAGAGGCGTCCGCTCCGGACGCAGTCATCCATGACGCGAGGCCCAGAGCCGGTGGCAGCCACAGCGGCGACGACGACGACGAAGTGGACTGGAAGCAGCGTGGGGCGAAGCCAGCTGGAGGGGGAGATGCCCCCACTTTGGCAGCCCTCCGGGGACGACCTGGACGGCGCAGGAGCCAGCAGCTCCGAGCGAGCGGCCCCGGTGCTTCCTCGGCGCCGACCTCCGCTGCCCGCGGGGCTGACCCCGAGCGCCGCGGCCGATCTCCCCGAGACGCGGGGCGAGGGCGCGGACCCGGACTCCGAGTCGGAGGAAGCCGCCTACCGCCCGCAGTCGGTGTGGCAGAGGGTCCGCTCCTACGAGGTCCTCGGCGTCTCGGCGCCGCGCCGGCCCAGTGCCAAGGACGCCACCGCCGCATCCGCCGGTCGCGTCTGGCCGCCCAAGCGCCGCGACTCGATCGACGAGCCGGATGGCAGCGGCGGGAGCGCGGCGGGTGACTCAGTGGACTTGGGGCGTGGGTCCACCAGCCCGGCGTTGTCCCTCGACGAGGCGCGGGCCGGGGCGTGGCCGGCGCCGGTCGCTCGCCCGCACACCGGTGCCGGTGCCGGCCCCGCCGAGTCGGGCCGCAAAGATGGCCGAGAGTCGGAGGCCAAAATTGGAAACTACATCTTCCGGTCGGCAGGAAAACCGAAGCCGGACGGCACGGTGGCGTGGCCGCCCCGGGACGGCGACACGCTGGTGGTGCACGCACGGCCCGTCGTCATCGTCGAGAAGGAGGCGGCCGTGCGGGGTGCTGATGGCGACGGCCGTGCGGGCGGGAAGCAGGAGGTGGAAGTTGGCGGCGGGGAGAGAAGGGTTTCACTGGGAGCCTCGGGTTCGACCACGGCGCCGCCACACGGGCCAAGAGCCTGCCCAGCTTGCTGGATGACGCCGACACCGGCCGGAGGCCCGCGCCAGAGACCGCCGTCCCGCAGAGATCCGCGGCGGGGCCCGGCAGCTTGGGCGACGGCAGGCGGGAGAGCTGGCGGTGGAGCGTGGCGGAAGGGGCCCTGACGCGGAGCTCCACCGTGGGACCCAGCAAGAACTGGCGGTGGAGCGGGGCGTACGACGTGGGGCGGAGCAGCGGCGCTGAGGTGGAACCGAGCTGGTCCATGAGGTGAGCGCAAGCCGTCCAGCGGTGACCAGATCGGTCCCATGCTAACGGGGACCACCTGTTCCGAAAGTCTGGGTGACCTCACCGATTGACAGGCACTGGCTCAGATTTCGCCGATGTTGGTCGCGAGCGGTCGTCCGGCTCGTAGGGCGGTGCACTACCCACTGCCCCAGTGCTCCCAATCACACATGGACAACACAAAACCCCCTGTCAAGGCTATGTAGGCGGTTGGGGCAAGTGCTGTGTGTTTACGTGCGTGTGTGTGTGCGTTAATTAGGGAGCTGTGGCGTGGTGGTTAGCATTCTGCGCTACGAAGCCGGTGATCCGAGTTCGAAAACTCTTCATGACTAACATCATTGACGATTATCTGAACCAGTCCCGAAATTCCCCAAGGGCAACTCGCCCTTAAAATCAGTACCTGATGCGATGTGTAAACGAGCACTTGGGGAGACAAAGGCGGCCGGGCGTGGTACTGGCCACCCACCCCTCGTGTGCTGTGCCGGCTTCATAAGTGCTCGCTAACAGCACTTGCCGCAAAAGTCTGTTCAGGCTGTATGAGGGATCTTTGTTTTGTGGGGAGCGGTAGTGCAGTGGTCAGCACGCTGTGCTACGAACCCGACAACCAGAGTTAAATTCCTGCTCATGGCCAACACCACTGACGATTTTCTGAACCGATCCTGGGCCTCCCCTAGGTGAACTCAGCCTCATAGGTTCTTGCTAACAGCACTTGCCCCAACAGTCTACGAAGGCTAAATGTTGTTGTTGTTGTGCCAGTCTGCTGGAGCTGGAGAGTTGTGCGCCACACGAGGGGCGCCGGGCACTCGTGACGTCGCTCGTCCCATGGGACCACGTGCAGCAGCTGATCGCACAGGCCGAGGAGTGCGGAGCCACTCAGGTGCCACCCCGTGACCCCTATGACCCCCCCATGAACGCTCGTGACCCCTCCATGACCTCTGAGGAGTGGCATGCCCAATCGACACCACCCTGTCCCGGACAGTGACCCTGCGTGTTTGTGTCAGTCGGTGATGGTGCGCATGGGTGTGCGTGTCTTGGGGAGCGGTGGTGCAGTGGTTAGCACACTGCGCTACGAATCCGGTGACCCGAATTCGATTCCCGCTCGCGACAAATAACAGTGTGAATATCTCAACGAGTCTTAGGCCTGCCCTAGGTCGACTCAACCTTAAATGAGTACCTGGCAAAGTATGTAAACTTCAGCAATGGGGCTGGGGAGACAAATGCGGCCGGGCGTTGTGCTGGCCAACCATCCCCTCGTGTGCCTTGCCGGCCTTCATTGGTGCTCGTGAAGAGCACTTGCCCCAACAGCCTGTTAAAGGCTATACGGGGAACCCTTGTATTTGTATGTATCTTATACCTGGTGTGCTGTGTAAATAGCAGCACTGGGGAGATAAAGGCGGGCAGGCATGGTGCTGGCCACCTACCTCCTCATGTTCACCTATGTATACACAGGTGGTGCATCTGTCAGTCATCTCCCGTATCCCTGAGTCCTCCCATGACCTGCCAGCAACGAGAGCCTTCCACACACGACGGCCTCGAAGTGCACCCAGCCTGGCACAAGCGCCATGGTGACATCACAGCCACTCATTGTCGAATGGTGGCTGTTGTTGAATGTAGTGTGTATTGTGAGTGTGGTGGTGGTTGTTGTCGTGTGTATTCTGAGTGTGGTGGTGATGGTTGTAGTGTGTATTGTGAGTGTGGTGGTTGTTGTAGTGTGTCTTGTGAGTGTGGTGGTGGTGGTTGTAGTGTGTATTGTGAGTGTGGTGGTTGTAGTGTGTATTGTGAGTGTGGTGGTCGTTGTTGTTGTAGTGTGTCTTGTGAGTNTGGTGGTGGTGGTTGTAGTGTGTATTGTGAGTGTGGTGGTGGTTGTAGTGTGTCTTGTGAGTGTGGTGGTTGTAGTGTGTATTGTGAGTGTGGTGGTCGTTGTTGTAGTGTGTCTTGTGAGTGTGGTGGTGGTGGTTGTAGTGTGTATTGTGAGTGTGGTGGTGGTTGTTGTTGTAGTGTGTCTTGTGAGTGTGGTGGTTGTAGTGTGTATTGTGAGTGTGGTGGTGGTTGTTGTATTGTGAGTGTGGTGGTGGTTGTTGTATTGTGAGTGTGGTGGTGGTTGTATTGTGAGTGTGGTGGTGGTTGTTGTGAGTGTGTATTGTGAGTGGTGGTGGTTGTAGTGTGTATTGTGAGTGTGGTGGTGGTTGTTGTATTGTGAGTGGTGGTGGTTGTAGTGTGTATTGTGAGTGTGGTGGTGGTGGTGTATGTAGTGTGTATTGTGAGTGTGGTGGTGGTTGTAGTGTGAGTGTGGTGGTGGTTGTTGTATTGTGAGTGGTGGTGGTTGTAGTGTGTATTGTGAGTGGTGGTGGTGGTTGTAGTGTGTATGTGTNGTGTGTATTGTGAGTGTGGTGGTGGTGGTTGGTGTATTGTGAGTGTGGTAGTGGTGGTTGCTGTATTGTGAGTGTGGTGGTGGTGGTGTGTATTGTGAGTGTGGTGGTGGTTGTTTGTCTTGTGAGTGTGGTGGTGGTGGTTGTTGTAGTGTGTATTGTGAGTGTGGTAGTGGTGGTTGCTGTATTGTGAGTGTGGTGGTGGTGGTTGTTGTGTGAGTGTGGTGGTGGTGGTGGTTGTGTATTGTGAGTGTGGTGGTGGTGGTTGCTGTATTGTGAGTGTGGTGGTGGTGGTTGTTGTGTGAGTGTGGTGGTGGTGGTTGTTGTATTGTGAGTGTGGTGGTGGTGGTTGCTGTATTGTGAGTGTGGTGGTGGTGGTTGCTGTATTGTGAGTGTGGTGGTGGTGGTTGTTGTATTGTGAGTGTGGTGGTGGTTGTAGNGTGTCTTGTGAGTGTGGTGGTGGTGGTTGTTGTAGTGTGTATTGTGAGTGTGGTGGTGGTGGTTGCTGTATTGTGAGTGTGGTGGTGGTGGTGGTTGTTGTATTGTGAGTGTGCGGCTGTGTGTGGACAGGTGTTGACCGACACGAGGGTCGTGGTTCTGCACAAGGAGGAGGGGCGGGGCTGGGCTTCAGCATCGCCGGGGCCACGACATGGAGACCAAACTGATCACTGTGACACACACACACCACACACACGCGCACACATGCACGTACACACACATACGTACGCACATACGCACACACGCACACTCGCACACACACAACAACAACCGCCATTCGCCACTAAGTGGCGGTGACGTCACCACGACGCTTGTGCCAGGCCATGTGCACTTTGAGGCCACGTGAAGTGTCAAACGCCCGCTGGCAGGAGCTCACGGGGCAGACCCAGGTGCCACGGGTCGACTGACTGAGATGACCGAGATGACTGGCTGATGCACCACCTGTGCTCCCTACTGTGCCAACTTGCTGTGCTTTAGCCACCCGGCGCTCGTTGTTGTGAGCGTCACTCCTCCGCCCTCCGTTGTTGTTGGAGGGCGACTGCCTCCAACTGCCCAGTAGCGTCCTTCACGAGCCTCCTCCGCAGAGGCCGTTCTTGACACCGCTGGTACCAGTCATCGGCAAGTCCACTCAGCTCCACGTCCTCCTGTACCACATCACTCCATCTCTTCTCTAGCCCGTGCCGCACCCGTTTAGCCCCTCGATCTAGCCGAACAAAAGCTGTTTAGGCATGCGGTGGCTGGGCATGCGGGCTACATGACCCAGCCAACGCAGCCTTGCCTGCCGGAGCTCACCGATGGGACTTTGCCCAGATCTTTCAAGGATTTGTGAGCTCCTCACACAATCCAGCCTGGTTAAACCCAGGATGGTCGTAGGCAGGCCAGCCTAAATGTTTCTAACCGGCGAAGATGCTCCAATAGGGGGGACCACGTTTGCAAGCGTAGATAAGGGAGGGAATGACTGTGGCCGAGAAGACCTGAAGCTTCGTGCGGAGCGACAGACCAGGTAGCTTCCACACAGCGTTACGCAACCGATGAAAAGATATTGCCGCTCGACTGATTCAGAGTGAGACCTCTGCTGTTAAACTGGAGCCGGTCATAAGCACACTGCCCAGGTATGGGAAACTCTCCACTCTCTCCACAACTGCCCCATCACCGATTGGGAGTTGTGGGGTGGAGTGTCCGATGGTACAAAATACCCAGGCAGGTGCTTAGTTTTGGTGGGCTGATGGTAAGGCCCACCTCTTAGTGGCACGCTCCAGTCTCAGCAGCAGCGTCTCCAACTCCTCCTCTGAATGAGCAGCTATTACCAAATATGGCATACATAACGTGGTTGACCAATAGGGAGCCATCCCTTGATGGCTCCCGGGCATCGATCAGCCTCCCATTATATCTGTACCAAATGGAAATTCCCCGGTACAGCTATTGAAGGCTTCACAGACTACGTGGTCAAAATAGATGTTAAATAATGTGGGAGCCAGAGGACATCACTGTCGCACCCCAAGGTGTACAGAGAAAGGCTCCGACTCCCGGCCACGTAGTTTTACCCNGGCCCGCTCACCATCATGAAGGTCCTTAATGATCGTGAGCAGAGGGTCAGGGACTCCGAAAGCACGAAGAACAACCCAGAGCCCAGGCCTACTGATGGTATCATAGGCCTTGACCAGGTCAATTTAAGGAGAGATGTAGGTCTTGTTGGAATTCCCTACACCTCTGCTGTAGCAGGTGGACAGAAAATATGGCATCTGTGCAGGACCGCCCTTTCCTGAAACCGCATTGGGGCTCCGCAAGCCTCTCCTCAGCGTGCCTGGCAAGGCGATGTTGAATAATTCTTGCCAGGACCTTTCCCGGCATACTGAGGAGTGAGATGCCCCTGTAGTTCTTCTTGGTTCTTTCGGTAAAGTCACGTAGAAGGGAAGTAATAAAATAATAAAAATAAAACATAATAAAATAAAATAATTCTCACGACGTTTCGGCTACAACGCAAGCAGCCGTCTTCAGGTGAAGACGGCTGAAGACGGCTGCTTGCGTTGTAGCCGAAACGTCGTGAGAATTATTTTATTTATTATGTTTTATTTTTATTATTTTATTACTTCCCTTCTACGTGACTTTACCGAAAGAACCAAGAAGATGGATCCCTGCAGTCACGAAAGCTTTAAATCGAGCCCCTGTAGTTGTTACAGTCTGTGCGGTCACCATTCTTAAAGGGGACCACCAGGGCATCCTTCCAATCCTACGGAACCGTCCAGTGGTCGAGACTATTGTTATGATGTCATGTAGGGCAGTCTGTGCACAAACGCCACCCTCCCTCAGCATTTTGCTTGGGAGATCATCTCTGCCCGGTGCCTTTCCTGTTCTAAGACTCTAGATCGCCTTCAGTACTTCCTCAACAGATGGCACCTCAGCCAGCCACTCATAGGGGGTGACTACTTCTTCCAATATTAGAGGCACGCAGCCTCAGCAGGGTCATCCCCACTTTATCCCACAATGTATTTCCAGGCTGAGGGATTTCCGCTCCCCCAGGACCTCACAGAAATGCTCAGCAAATCTGCAAACCTGTTCCTGGGGACAGAGATTGGATCACCATTCTTTCCCTCATGATGGTAATAGGTGTAGTGCTGCAAGTTACTTTTTTGATGAAGTAAAGAGCGACTTGAGATCGCGGGCCACTGAGGCAGATCTCCTCAGCAATCCGTGACCACCACCCATCCTTGCAGCACCTCACGGCTCTCCGAACCTTCGAGCGAAGGCTGTGGTAATCCTCCTCATTCTCTGACGTGGGATGCTGTAGATAATGAGTGGGCCTGTCGCTTTTTCTCAGCCATCCTGAACACCTCTGTCAGCCAGGGTCTCTGGGGTGGTCTGGACCGTGTACCCAAAGCAGCCATTGCAGCTGCATGAGCCACAGTCCTAAACCTTGCCCATTTGCCCTCAACATCAGGAGGAGAGGGCACGATGCTAACCCCAGCTGCAAGTGATGATTAAATTATCGCTTGCAACTTTCATCAGCTAACTGAGACCAGGCCATTTTAGGTTGGAATGGGGTCCTGGGTGTACACCCACCACTGGAGTGGAAGAATGGCAGGCGCATCTTACAGATGACTAGTCGATGGTCAATGGGCAGATCAGCTCCACGGTAGGTCCTGGTGTCAAGGACATGGGCTTGCATCCGCATACGAACACATGCACGCACACACACACGCACACACACACGTTCACACGCACACACGCACACACGCACACACACACGTTCACACGCACGCGCACACACCCACACGCATACACGCACACACGCATACACGCACACACGCACACATACACGCACATATACGTACACACGCACACACACAAAGGCAAAGATCCACTGTCTAGCCTTAGCAGGCTGTATTGGGGCAAATGCTGCGAGTGAGCACCTCCTCCACCCTCCATTGTTGGAGGGCGACTGCCTCCAACGGGAAGAGCAAAAGAACCCTTGATTAAGCACTGCTCATAGCGGACGTCCCTGTGGCTGGCGCCGTGGATCATTAACGTTCGTGCTGGTGCCGCCCACGACGCCGCAGGTCCACCGCGTGTTCTCCGAGGGTGTGTCTGCGCGGGAGGGCTCCATTCGACGGGGGGACCAGCTTGTGAGCGTGGGGGGCCGCGCCCTGGCCGGCGCTTCGCACGGCGACGCGCTAACGCTGCTGCACGCGGCGCGGCTGCCCCCTCCGTGGTGGTGATCGTGCGCCGGACCCCGCTCTCGTCGCCGGTGCTTCTGCCGACGGCATCGCCAACGGGAGCACCGGGTTTCAGGCCCGGAGGCCGCAGCGCCGCCGCCGTTGCCAGCGTCATCACGGCAGCACTGTCTGCCGGTGAGCTAGCGCCACGTGCGTGGGAGCGAGAGGGGGGGGGGAGGCGGTGAGCGGCACCGGACGTGAGCTCAATCGAGCGACGCTCACCTGCTCCTTGCTCACGTGACGGTCGGCCTCGTGCCGCCCCTCGCCCTGCTCGCCCCGCTCGCTCACATGCCGCAGCTCACCCACACCTCGATCGCCCTCTTCGCCCACACCCCTCTCACCACCCGCACTTTCTGTGTAGCCCCCCCAGACCCC
This sequence comes from Lethenteron camtschaticum, assembly GCA_018977245.1. Taxonomy (NCBI): domain Eukaryota; kingdom Metazoa; phylum Chordata; class Hyperoartia; order Petromyzontiformes; family Petromyzontidae; genus Lethenteron; species Lethenteron camtschaticum. The sequence goes on from MU249583.1 coordinate 645,939, forward strand.
CAGGGCCGCGTCTTCACCGTGACCATAGAGACCGCGACCTCGGGCCTGGGCCTGAGCCTGCAGGGTGGCCGTGGCTCCGTGCTCGGGGACCAGCCAATCACCATCAAGAAAGTCTTCCACGGTAACAGGCCATTGGCGTGCGGGGTCATGCCACCACCGGGCCTGGGCCGTCCGGTGATGTGAGCGAGCGATGACTCGCCGGGTAGCAATTCCATCACTCGCCCAGTCGGATAGCAAATATCATTCCGCGGTGGTGACATCGCTGCTGTGTGGCCAGTGGTGCACAAGCACAATTAACAATTCCTCAGTGACACAGTACGAGTGTGTGGCCTTCAAAGGAAAAGTCTATCATGGGCCACGTTTCGGGCAATGCAGCTTCTTCGTCAAGCGTGTCGTTAGAGAGGCCAGAGAGAATGAATTATCATTGGGCCCATGGTGTAAACAAGTCTCCAACTCATGTCATCCACTCTCTCTTCTGGCCTCTCCATTGGCCGAAACGTCGCCTATTAAATATTTGTTATTGACACGGAATGCGCCGAGTTGTTTTGTTGGCTGTGCTTGTGCACCAACCACTGCCGACGCAGCGGCGTTTCCATCACCGTTGCGTTGGCTCTGGTGACGGCCTCACCCGCCGCCACCACCGCCGCCACGCGCGAGTGTGGGCGACGCGCGTCCCCTTCCCTCGTGGGCGTCTCTGCCAATGAATTTCACCGCGGGAGCTTGTGAACGGAATTCCTCCGTGACACGCTCTTTACAGGAAATGAGTTTCTTTGACAGATTTGTGTTTGTTGCCCCGTGTTTCATTTCTTCTGTCACGCAGTAGTTGTCTCTGCTCTGATTGCTGTTTGGTTCATTGCTTTTGGCATTGTGGTGACCCAGGTCACTCTTGCAAATGAGACTCATCTGATCTGTTTGAGTTCTCACCTCGATAAACAAAACAAACGTGAAGCCTAAAAAGATGGCACAATGTGCAGCGCGGATCGCAATCGTAGCAAACATCACACCACACGCGCACGCGGGGATTAATCGCACCTCTTATTAGCACAGTTGGCTACGTACGGTGCAAAAGAAGTTCAACATCATACAATCTCTCACCGCTATTCATTTTATTGCTGTGACTTTACATTGCTTGTTTTGCTTTCGTGGGCCCAGGCCACTCGTGCAAGTGAGGCTCCTCTATCCTGATCTCCTGACCTCGCACCTGATTACACAACACAAGCTTGAACCTTGACCCCCAGGTGGCGCAGCGGAGACGAGTGGCAAGGTGCGCGAGGGCGACGAGGTGCTGCAGTTCTGCGAGAGGGACCTGCGGGGGATGACGAAGTTCGACGCCTGGAACCTCGTCAAGTCGGCGCCTCCGGGGCCCGTGACGCTCACGCTGCGGAGAGGGGGCGGGGGGGCGCGGCTCGGCCTTGAGACGGAGCAGCTCACGCTCCGCACCACATTCCGTGCCAAACCACACCGCGCCGCACCACACGCCTCACCACGCACCTCACCACGCACCTCACCGAACCACCCTCACACACGATACCACATCACTCTGAACCACACCAAACCACACGCTAAACCACACTGCTCCACGCCACACAAAACCACACCGTGCCACACCTCACACGCCAAACTGCACCACGCCACACCAAATCACACCGCACGAGTCTAACTGGCTCTGCTCCTTGCGCCCTGTTACTGTTCATTCAGCCAGCCGCGCAGCACCCTGCAGTCCTCACTACCCCACCAGCACCCTCCCTTGCCATCATCACCACCGTCGGGCAGCCACCTGTCACGCTGCCTCCACTTTGTGGAGACGACGGCGGCGTGCTGCCCTCTGCTGGGGCTAAAGCTGCCGGCGGCCATTCCTGGCTGCCACTGCCAGGCAGCGACAGTCTCGGCCGGTGTGCGCGTCGTGGTGTGTGCGTCACGGTGTGTGCGTCGCGGTGTGTGCGTCACGGTGTGCGCGTCGCGGTGTGTGCGGCACCGACCGTAGAGGGGCATCGTTTTTTACGGAGCTGCAGGGTCAACGTCGGCCTTGGGACCTTCACTGTCATCGGCAACCTCGTCTCCGTCGAGGGCGGGACCGGTAGCCACCGCGAAGGGTTTCGCGGTGCCGTCGTGGTTTTGGCAGGGCGCTCTGATCGACGTTTTCTCGGGTTGTACCGCTAAGCGTCGTTCGGCACGATGTCCGTCGTTCCGCTCCGCGTGCCAGTCACTTCAGGAAGGAAGTTCAAAAAGGAGTTTGTGAAAAACTGCCGGCACGCGACAGGCGAATTGTCGGACATCACGCCCGGCAATGCATGGCGGTAGAACCAGAAAGCTCCCCGGAGAGCAGTGACGTTACTCTGCGGAGCGGTGGTGGTGGTGGGGTGGTGGGGGGGCGCAGGAGTAACAGCGGCCCGTGTGACTCTCACTCGCGACGCGCGCTCTTGCCAAAGTGTGATCATTGCCTGGGGAATGGGAGAAGCCACGGGGCACTCGGGTGACGAAGGCATTCAGACGGCGATGCGTCGCGTTCAATTGAGACGATCGTCCTTGTGCAATAAGTCACGGGGGTGGGGTCGGGTGGGGAGAGTGGTCACTCTCACCGCACGTATTTATGTTCGGTTTTGTTCACGTGCAGAATCAATGGGGCAGGTTGGGCCGCATGGCAGCGGTGGGGGTCCCCGGTGAGGTCGTCCTCCGTTGACCCTTNGGGGGGGGGTGTGGAGTGTTTGTGGGGCAGCTGTCGGTCAGTGATGGGCTATTTGATGGCCCAACCATTGGTGGATTGGGTCACTGCACTAATCAGAATTTTTGCCGGGTCGGCACCACACTCCGGGCCCAAGTGAATATGTGCGGCGCAACCTCGTACACACGGTAATCACCTCCCCTACTGTCAACAGACTTGCGCCCCAGGTCACTCTGCAATGAGACTCATTCTGGTCTCTTGCGTTCTCACCTGGTTACACAAACCAACCCGAACCGTAACCCACACCCGAGTGAACGACGACGTATGATTTGCGGTTGCTCTCCGATTCCTCTTGGTGCAATTCCTCGTGCGTGCCTGGGCGCCCTGCATCCCGTGTCGAGCGGCCCCACATCCGTGTTCCGTGTCGAGCGGCCCCACGTCCCGTGTCCCACGTCCCACGTCCCCTGTCCCGTGTTCCATGTCCTGTGTTCCGTGTCGAGCGGCCGTGCGCTCTGGACCCTTGTGGCACCGCGGGGCGATTCACAGTGGTCCACGCGCGTCTCTGTCGCTGCGTCGCTCTGGAGATTTTCACTCGGGAAAATTAGAGTTTTCCAAAAGCGCTCCAACCCCCTCCTCCTTCGTCCGCCTTTTCAGTTCATCATTTCGACCCCGGTTCCTCCTCTGGCAGCCGCTGCCCTAGGCTCGTGCTCCTCTGGTGTTTTCCAGCTGTGGCCGACCGGCGCTCACCCTCCACGGTGACGAGGAGATGTTATCTCCCTTGTCTGGTGCGCAGGAGGAGGTAGCAGGTTCGATCCGGGACCCCGACGATGCCTGTTGTATATTTGGTGGTCACGAAGATCGTTCTCCGGGTTCCTCCGATTTTCCCCCCCCCCTCTCTACATTTAGAAACACGCGTTTAGATTATTTGGCTGCTCTAGATTATCACGTGTGATAAGCTACTGTGATGAGCTCTCATGCGTGGCCAGCTCACCTCTGAACAAGAGCTCATCGCTTGGTGGGCTTTATCTGGGAAATTAAATAGTTCAGAGTTTATTATAGTTGTATCTTGAGCCAAACATTGCGGCCTCCTTTGCTGCTAAGGCCTTCGGTCGCTCCGTGCTGAACCACATCCACCGCGTGTCGTGACGACCACGTCGTTGAGAAGTCTCCGTGAAGGGTGGTAACACTTTCACCGTTTGTGTTTATGCCAATATCTCCAATACAATGTTCGGAAAAGCACCGAACGTCACTGTGACGTATCTGCCAAAGTTACTGATTGCAATTCGCGCGGCGGTCTCGAGTACCGCCTTGGTCACGTGTGTTTCTATTGAATCAAGTGACCGCGGCCCAGTGGGAGCGCTTTCGACCTGCTTGTTACTGCGCTTCGCGGTGCTGTTTGGGAAGGCCGCCCTCGTTAATCGCGCGGTGTCTGTGTGTTAACCATAAAATACCACGACGCGCCCTCTGCTTCACTCGCAGTGGCCGTTAACGGTCCCGTGACATGATTCGAAACGAGTTGGCTGCCCGTTGTGTGCGATCCAAATTTGAAAAATATCTCCCAACTGAATTCACTCAATTGAAATTCCGCACGGCAACATCGCCCCCTACCGCTAAACTACCGCAGCCTGTGCCTATGAACCGCAGCAGTGTCTTCCTTCGCGCTCTGAGAACGATAGCGCCCGCACCAAATCTACTAACTTATAACGATGATTGCAGGTGGTTGGTCGTACGTAGATGATCGTCAGTGCTATGCATTTCTTGTGGTCAAGATGAATATCTGCGACTGGATCGTGCGGCGAACACTTTGAGCGTCGTGACAGATCGGTGTGGGGATTTGGACGGTGAGCAGCAGGCGAGCTGGGTGAAGCGTCTCGGAATCGCGAGAGGTGGCGGCCGCGGCATTGAGAGGCCTTCATCCAGCAGTGCACAAAACGCAGTTCACTTTGTTGTCCTTCCTCGCACCTCCGATTAGTACGGTTGCCTATGTGCGGTGCGAAAGTACCGCTGATTGATGTTTATGATGATGTTGACGGTACAAGATGGACCGATTGCCACCTGCAGCCCCCAGGGGATGGCTTTTTGAAAGCGGCTGATGGCAACCTGCCCCTCATAATTTATATTGAGTTTAATCTGTGTTCATTCTATACATCACGGTGATGTCGTTCGTGCGAATCGCGTCTTTCACAATCGTCAAGGAAGAACCACAGACGAGCGGGAAAGCAGCAGCAGCCACGCGCTAAGGATCCAGCACTTCCAACAATCCCCCAAGATCTGCGGTTCTGTACATTCAGATGTTTTAAGCCAAATGAATGAGTGTTTAGACACGTGGGAGGATACCAGGGCGCCCAGAGAAAACTAACGCGTGCGAGAGGGCAACACTCTCCCATCATACAGAAGGCACAGATGATAGTCCAAACTTGTACCGCCTTGTGCGGAGCCACGGAAGGGAGTTTCGCTAAATCTGCAGCGCCGCGTTCCAGGCTGCCACGTGCAGCGTAGCGCCCACCACCACCTCCCGGCCTATCCTGTGGGCAGCATCGACTGATTGCAAGCCTGCCGTCACTTTAATTTGACTACAGCAATTATGCAAATTTTGGCTACAAATTACACGTCCCCAGGCGGCCACACCTGATAACCAACCGGCTGTTTGCAATGATCCCGTGTGTGTGGGGAATGCCCGCGGTGTTGACATGATCCGCTGTATGCCGCGAGCAGGCTGTCCGCGACCAATGTCGTGTAACGGCGGGGGCAACGTTGGGCCAACCACATGCAACGTTGGCTCTGACGTTGCATGTTTACTGGGAGGTTTTTTTGAATGTGTTTAGCTAATTTATCCTGAGCCCCACTTTGCTGCCGCCTTTGTTCAGTTCCTCTTGCGTTGCGTCTGCTTGCGTGTGGGGAGGTGAGATAATCTGATGGCCGATGGATTGCCCAGGGGTAGCAGCGAGGTGGATCGCTCCTGCTGCTCCTGCTGCTGCTGCTGGCTCCTGCTGCTGCTGGTTCCTGCTGCTGCTGGCTCCTGCTGCTGCTGGCTCCTGCTCCTGCTGCTGCTGCTGCTGCTNCCGCTGCTCCTGCTGCTGCTCCCGCTGCTCTGCACCGGTCACGTGGCTAGGGGACTGGCTCCTCGTCACGTCAGCCTCTCATCAGTCCTCTTGTTGTCCATTGCCACTCGGCTGTTATAGTCGTGGTGCACAAGGGCAACCAACAAAACAACTCGACACATTGCGACTCGCGCCAGACTTTGTTTCAGCCGGTGATGTCCCATTGAGCAAAGCTGCTCTGCCTCAAGGACGGGCCAAATACCCTCGGCAGTGGCAGCAGCCACAGGATTTTGCATTAATATCGAGACGCATAGAGTTACACACAGAGACCCATAGAGTTACACACAGAGACCCATAGAGTCACACAGAGACCCATAGAGTTACACAGACTCGTATAATTACACAGATACTCAGAGTTACACAGAGACTCACAGGTGAGACTGCGGCCCAGAGGCCACGGCCCAAGACCGTCAGCAGCGATGGTAGCTCCAGGACATCGCAGGGTGGATGGAACGCGTCGACTCTGCAGAACAACAGACACATGGTTGACACGAAACCGCGCCACAACTCACTACAGAGACGAAAGGCCTCGGTCACTTACACTGCCATAAAACGACGTATGCGCTGTGAAGAAGGGCACTTGCCCGAAACGTCGACTATTCCTGTAGATGTTTTCTATTGAGTCCGCGCGCGGTATGGAGGTGAATGTGTTGGGGGGGGGGTAGATGTGTGGTCGTCGGTCGCACCGCCCGTGACCCGCACGCAGTGGCCACAGGCGGCCACTAGGGGTGATAAACCACAACCTCGGCTCATCCGTTCTCAGACCCTTTCCGGTTTCTCAAAGCGAGTTAACCGGTAACCCGTTTGCAGTGGGTCGTGAGTGGCGATCGGCAACGCGGGTCGCGTCCACACGGCGCGTTTCTCAGGTTCATCGGTTGAAGCATCCAAACGTGTCAACGCGTTTAGATTGATCGGCATCTCTGTGTGTCGCTGCCAATCGGTTTTTACCGGAGCTTTTTTCTTTGGTTACCGGTTAATGCAACAACGACCAAGACAAAAATGCCGACGTTCGCGACCCCTAATGACCACTCGCGGTGTACGTGGCCTGGACTCCGAGTTTTGTTTTCGGTTTTTATTATATTTTCTTCTGAATTTTGCGGGGAGATGAGCCCCCGCGGGCGGTGGCCAGCACCACGCCCGGGGCCGCCTTTGTCTCCCCAGTGCTGATGTTTAAAATAAAATACATCAGCACTGGTCTTAGAGTGGGAATCGAACCCGGATTCGTAGCGCAGTGCGCTAACCACTGCCCCACCGCTCCCAATCACCACCACTCCTGATGTTCGATTGTGCACCGGAGCCCCTGGGATGAGAGAGAGATGCACTGCATTGTTTTATTTAGCCGTGGTCAAAACCAGTGATTAATTCACGCATAATGGACACTGCTGTGATTCACTTGCAACGCCACGCTTCAGACTGTAATATATATAACCTCGGAAAACGATGGTAATGATAATTATAATAAAAGATCACACTGCTCCGAGTGTGCCGTCGTGAATCGATCGAGCCGGGTGAGTGAAGGTGGAGCTCTGTCCCACACCAATTTGTAATTTACTCGCCCCCGTCGCACGAATGTGGAATTGCCATCGCCGCTGCCTCGAGGGCTGTAAGCAGGAGGTGAGAACAGCCAATGCCTCCATTGGAGCAGCAAGCCACTGGCCGTGGACTGTTGAGGCCGCATCCCTCACGGAACGAGGGAGAGGGAAGGTGGAACGCAGGGAGAGGGGGGGGCGAAGCGGTGTGGGGGGAGCGAGCACGGCGCTGTGGAGACGACGCCGTCGCCAGGAGGAGAGAGTCTGAGCGAGGACTCCTCTTTAGGAGGGTCCTGCCAACTGCTCACGGTGAGGGGCGATGGCTGGCTGCTGCGTGAGATCGAGTGTTTGCAGGAGGTTGTTCAGATTGGGGAGTGGGGCCGAGCAGACTGTGTGTGTGGTTAGAGGGAGGAGGAGAGGGGGCAGAGGAGGGGGGGGAGGAGAGAGGAGGAGGGGGGGGGGGGGGGGGGGGGGGGGGGGGGGGGGAGGAGGTGGGGGGGGGGGAGGGGGGGGAGGAGGAGGGGGGGGAGGAGGAGGGGGGGAGGAGGANGGGGGGGGGAGAGGAGGGGGGGGGAGGAGGAGGGGGGGGGAGGAGGAGGGGGGGGGGAGAGGAGGGGGGGGAGAGGAGGGGGGGGGAGGAGGAGGGGGGGGGAGGAGGAGGGGGGGGGAGGAGGAGGGGGGGGGAGGAGGAGGGGGGGGGGGAGGGAGAGGGGGGGGGGAGGAGGAGGGGGGGGGGGGAGTGAGGANGGGGGGGGGAGGAGGAGGGGGGGGGGGGAGGAGAGGAGGGGGGGGGAGGAGGAGGAGGGGGGGGGGGAGGANGAGGGGGGGGGGGGAGGAGGAGGAGGGGGGGGAGGAGGAGGANGGGGGGGGAGGAGAGGAGGGGGGGGAGGAGGAGGANGGGGGGGGGAGGAGGAGGAGGGGGGGGGAGGANGAGGAGGGGGGGGAGGAGGAGGANGGGGGGGAGGAGGAGGGGGGGGGGAGAGGAGGGGGGGGGGAGGAGGAGGAGGGGGGGGGGAGAGGAGGGGGGGGGGAGGAGAGGGGGGGGGGGANGAGAGGGGGGGGAGGAGGAGGGGGGGGGGAGGAGGAGGGGGGGGAGGAGGGGGGGAGAGGAGGGGGGGGGAGGAGGANGGGGGGGGAGAGGGGGGGGGGGGAGGGGGGGGGGGGAGGAGGGAGGGGGGGGAGGAAGGGGGGAGGGGGGGGAAGGGGGAGGAGGGGGGGGAAGGGGGGGAGGAGGGGGGGGANGAGGGGGGGGGAGGAGGGGGGAGGAGGGGGGGGAGAGGGGGGGGAGATACACAAGTGGAGCAGGCGGCGCCCGGGGTGAGTGCAATCTTCAGGCGAGAGGAAAGGAGACGGCAGAGGAGACTGAAGAGGAGGGGGAGACAGTNGTTAGGGGGGAGCAGGGAGAGATCAGGGAGAGGGTGGAGAGAGGGAGGAGGTGAGGGAGCAGGAGAGAGNCCACAGTGTGTGGAGAGGGGGGGACACAGGAGCGTGAAGAGGAAGAGTGTGAGGGAGTGAGGAGAGTGAGGAGGGAGCAGGGAGAGTGTGGGGAGTGAGAGTGAGGAGAGGGGGCAGCAGAGAGAGTGTGTGGAGAGAGGAGGGAGAGAGTGAGGAGGGAGCAGGGAGAGAGTGTGTAGAGANGGGGGGGGAGAGTGAGGAGGAGCAGGAGAGAGTGTGTGGAGAGAGGAGGGAGAGAGTGAGGAGGGAGCAGGAGAGAGTGTGTAGAGAGGGGGGAGAGAGTGAGGAGGGAGCAGGGAGAGAGTGTGTAGAGANGGGGGGAGAGTGAGGAGGGAGCAGGGAGAGAGTGTGTGAGAGAGGAGGGAGAGAGTGAGGAGGGAGCAGGGAGAGAGTGTGTAGAGAGGAGGAGAGAGTGAGGAGGAGCAGGGAGAGAGTGTGTAGAGAGGGGGGGAGAGAGTGAGGAGGAGCAGGGAGAGAGTGAGGAGGGAGCAGGGAGAGAGAGAGGGGGAGCAGGGAGAGAGTGTGTGAGAGGAGGGAGAGAGTGAGGAGGGAGCAGGGAGAGAGTGTGTAGAGAGGGGGGAGAGAGAGGAGGGAGCAGGGAGAGAGTGTGTAGAGAGAGGAGGGAGAGAGTGAGGAGGAGCAGGGAGAGAGTGTGTAGAGANGGGGGAGAGAGTGAGGAGGGAGCAGGGAGAGAGTGTGTAGAGANGGGGGGAGAGTGAGGAGGGAGCAGGAGAGAGTGTGTGGAGAGGGGGGGGAGAGTGAGGAGGAGCAGGGAGAGAGTGAGGAGGGAGCAGGGAGAGAGTGAGGAGGAGCAGGAGAGAGTGTGGAGAGAGGAGGGAGAGAGTGAGGAGGGAGCAGGGAGAGAGTGTGTAGAGAGAGGAGGGAGAGAGTGAGGAGGGAGCAGGAGAGAGTGTGTAGAGAGGGGGGAGAGAGTGAGGAGGAGCAGGGAGAGAGTGAGGAGGGAGCAGGAGAGAGTGTGTGGAGAGGGGGAGCAGGGAGAGAGTGTGTAGAGAGAGGAGGGAGAGAGTGAGGAGGGAGCAGGGAGAGAGTGAAGAGGGAGCAGGGAGAGTGTGTGTAGAGAGGAGGGAGAGAGTGAGGAGGGAGCAGGGAGAGAGTGAGGAGGAGCAGGGAGAGAGTGTGTAGAGAGGGGGGGAGAGTGAGAGGGAGCANGGAGAGAGTGAGGAGGAGCAGGGAGAGAGTGTGTAGAGAGGGGGGGGAGAGTGAGGAGGGAGCAGGGAGAGAGTGTGTAGAGAGGGGGGGGGAGAGTGAGGAGGGAGCAGGGAGAGAGTGAGGAGGGAGCAGGGAGAGAGTGTGTGGAGAGGGGGGGGAGAGAGGAGGGAGCAGGGAGAGAGTGTGTAGAGAGGGGGGAGAGTGAGGAGGGAGCAGGGAGAGAGTGTGTAGAGAGGAGGGAGCAGGGAGAGAGTGTGTAGAGANGGGGGGGAGAGAGAGGAGGGAGCAGGGAGAGAGTGTGTGGAGAGGGGGGGGAGAGAGCGGCAGAGTCGCCGCTCCCCGTTTCCCCTCTCAGTCTCTCACGCGGAAACGGCAACAGCAGCAGCAGCATCCGCCCCGCGCCCCTCTCCGCCTTCTTCACGCTCTCCCATGCGCGGGGCCCGCTGTGAGGCCACGGCGAGCAGCAGCAGCAGCAGGAGGAGGAGCAGGAGCAGCAGGAGGAGGAGCAGGAGCAGCAGGAGGAGGAGGCAGGAGCAGCAGGAGGAGGTGGTGGTGGTGCACCACGACGAGGAGGTGAGCAGACGGGAGAGGACGCGGCGGAGAGACGAGAGGGCCGGATAAGGAGGGACGAGAGAGGCGACAGGCAGGACGAGCAGAGTGGAGAGAGACGAGGTGAGGGACGTGAGGCGATTAGGGGACGAGGCTAGGAGAGGGGAGAGGGATGTGTCGAGGTGGGGAGAGATGAGAGAGGCGATGGTGACAAGCGCCGCCCGTTATTTACAATGGGCGCGGTGTNGGGGGACGCCGCGGCCTAGGCCTAGTGCGAGGCCTCGCGTTGCCTGGGACGCTGCGGGATGGAGGCGCCTCTCGCCGGCCGAGAGGCTTCGTCCCAGCCCCGCCCCCCTCGAGAAGCAACACGAATAGAGGCGAGCACTCCATCCAGCAGTGGAGTGGTCGTGGCCGCTGGTTACGACGAGAAGGGGATGCTCTGCTTCGGGCCGGATTCGCTTTAAAGTGAGAAATATAAGGTTCGTACTCGCTCGTGGGGGTGGACGTCTACGGAGGAGACGGAGCGATGGATTCGGATCGTGTGCGCGGCTCCCTGTGTGGATTACTAGCGACGGTACGCGTCGGGTCGCGAGACGTGGATGTGGCCCGGGCTTCATCCAGCGTGGATGGTCCAGCTGCTGCTGGACGATGGGAACTGGAGTCGGGTGACGCCTTCTGGTAGCGGCGCCCGAGACTTAACGGAGCAGGAGGAGGATCGGGGACCCCCTTTAGGGGTCTCGTGATCCCGTCCAGGGCTCTGGTGACTGTGAAAGCATGACAGTGGTCCTGTGGAAGGGTTAGGGCCCCGTCCAGGGGGTCCAGCGATCCCGCTTAGGGGAGTTTAGCGATTCTGTTCATGGTGATTGCGGTCGTGAGTCGGGTCGAGCGGTCTTGTTTAGGGGTCCAGTTTCCTGTTTAGGGAATCGGACAGGGATCAGCCCTGTGCGTGTGGCGTTTGTAGTGTTTGTTGACTGCGCTTGGAATGTCCGCCGCTCCCATAATTACCGCTAATTTGGCTGTGGGCCGGGTTCGTTTGGAGGAGCTGTGCGGGCGCCTGACCCGGTCCATCATCGTATCCTGGACTCAATCAGAGGTTTGCAGACCCTGAGCTGTCCCTGCACAACCAGCCGCGTGCTGACCTGGTGCAACCCTCACCCAGTACACCCTCACCCAGTACAACCCTCACCCAGACAGCCCTCACCCAGTACAACCCTCACCCAGTACAACCCCCACCCAGACAGCCCTCACCCAGTACAACCCCCACCCAGTACAACCCTCACCCAGTACAACCCTCACCCAGTACAACCCCCACCCAGACAGCCCTCACCCAGTACAACCCTCACCCAGTACAACCCTCACCAGTACACCCTCACCCAGTACAACCCTCACCCAGACAACCCTCACCCAGTACACCCTCACCCAGTACAACCCTCACCCAGTACAACCCTCACCCAGTACAACCCTCACCCAGACAGCCCTCACCCAATACAACCCTCACTCATTACAGCCCTCCCGCCTTANCTAACCACACCCTACCCAACACAACTACACCTTAACCAATCAACCCTACCCAACCACTCCCTACCTACCACATCCNACTCAACCAGATCCTACCAACTACATCCTTCCCAACCACTCCAACTCTACCACACCCTACTCAACCACTCCCTACTCAACACAACTACACCTTACCCAACCACTCCCTACTCAACCCTCCCTACTCTACCACATCCTACTCAACCACATCCTACCCAACCACTCCCAACTCTACCACACCCTACTCAACCACTCCCTACTCAACACAACTACACCTTACCCAATCACACCCTACTCAACCACTCTCTACTCTACCGCATCCTACTCAACCACTCCCTACTCAACCACTCCCTACCCAACCACTCCCTACTCAACCACTCCCTACTCAACCACTCCCTACTCAACCACTCCCTACTCAACCACTCCCTACTCAACCACATCCTACTCAACCACATCCTACTCAACCACTCCCTACCCAACCACTTCCTACCAACCACTCCCTACCCAACCACTCCCTACTCAACCACTCCCTACTCAACCACTCCCTACTCAACCACTCCCTACCCAACCACTCCCTACCCAACCACTCTCTACTCAACCACTCCCTACTCAACCACTCCCTACTCAACCACTCCCTACCCAACCACTCCCTACCCAACCACTCCCTACCCAACCACTCCCTACCCAACCACTCCCTACTCAACCACTCCCTACTCAACCACTTCCTACTCAACCACTCCCTATCCAAACACCCCCTACCCAACCACTCCTACTCAACCACTCCCTACTCAACCACTTCCTACCCAACCACTCTCTACCCAACCACTCCCTACTCAACCACTCCCTACTCAACCACTCCCTACCCAACCACTCCCTACCCAACCACTCTCTACCCAACTACTCCCTACTCAACCACTCCCTACCCAACCACTCCCTACCCAACCACTCCCTACCCAACCACTCCCTACTCAACCACTCCCTACTCAACCACTTCCTACTCAACCACTCCCTATCCAAACACCCCTACCCAACCACTCCCTACTCAACCACTCCCTACTCAACCACTTCCTACCCAACCACTCCCTATCCAAACACCCCTACCCAACCACTCCCTACTCAACCACTCCCTACTCAACCACTTCCTACCCAACCACTCTCTACCCAACCACTCCCTACTCAACCACTCCCTACTCAACCACTCCCTACCCAACCACTCCCTACCCAACCACTCTCTACCCAACTACTCCCTACTCAACCACTCCCTACCCAACCACTCCCTACCCAACCACTCTCTACCCAACCACTCCCTACTCAACCACTCCCTACCCAACCACTCTCTACCCAACCACTCCCTACTCAACCACTCCCTACTCAACCACTCCCTACTCAACCACTCCCTACCCAACCACTCCCTACCCAACCACTCCCTACTCAACCACTCCCTACGCAACCACTCCCTACTCAACCACTCCCTACCCAACCACTCCCTACCCAACCACTCTCTACCCAACCACTCCCTACTCAACCACTCCCTACTCAACCACTCCCTACTCAACCACTCTCTATCGAACAACACCCTACCCGACCTGGCCCTACTGACCCACGCACACCAGCCCATACCTCAACTCCACCTGGCCTACTATAAGGCTCGCCTGTTCCACAACCAACCCCGAATATGATTCTCAGTCAGCACTGTCTAATCAAAACTGCGCAATAAACTGTTAATACTCAACCAAGACTGGTGGTAGCAATCTCGATGCAANTCCGTTCCTGCCACCAGAATACGGAGTCACTTCCCAGACAGGTGGAAAACCTTTCTTGCAATCATCCCCACCCAGCCACTCCATAATAACCCACTTCATCTCGCCCTCACTCTTAACTAAACTCGAAACCAACTGGCCAACCTTACTCTACCTGATCCTACATACCTCTTCTGCACCATGCCCTAACCCNAACCGCTCCGTTCCTCCCTTCACTGCCCTACCAGACGTGATCTGACTCTTTGCGGTTAGCTCCCTTCTACTCTTGTCTGCATATAATAGGATGAGATGGCCCTGGCCCATGTTTACCGCAAGCAATAACATGGGACTGATTAATTCTGGTTGGGATACAGACCGCACCACGCTCTGTCCTCCCGAATACGAGCTCCGAATTCGGTGGTCAGCAACCTGCGGCTCCGAAGCCGCATGCGGCTCTTTAAACTGTTCGTGACGTTATTTATAAAGGGCCGCCGTCTCGATTCAGTTGCATTGCGGCTCTTGNAATACTGAGTTTTTTACCGAATTAGAAAAACACTTCTTGTTATGATTTCTGACTCCTGCCACTCCACTCCTCGATCACAACCCTGCCCCAGCTGGACTAAGCCTGCCCAGGGCAATCCCTGCTGNTGATATCCCTAGATTGACAGATGCTGCTATCTTCTGCAAAAGTAGACAATCAAAATAGCCCAGTGCCTGCTGTCACCAATCTCAAACCGTGACCACAATGTACACCACTGCTCACTTTCAACGTTTGTCTGTATCTATTAGCCAGTGATCGCTCAAACCAGCCACAATGTAACACCACTGCTCACTTTCAACGTTTAAGTCTATGTATTCTATTTGAGCCAGTGATCGCTCAAACCGGACCACAATGTAACACCGCTGCTCACTTTCAACGTTTAAGTCTATGGATCTCTTTGAGCAGTGTATCGTCACATGGACCACAAAGTAACACCGTGCTCACTTTCACGTTTAATTATGGATCTCTATTTGAGCCAGTGTATCGCCAAAATGGAAAATGACACCACTGCTTTTCAGTTTAAGTCTATGGATCCTATTTGAGCCAGTGTATCGCTCAAACCATGGACCAAATGTAACACCACTGCTCACTTTCAAGTTTAAGCTATGGATCTCTTTGAGCCAGTGATTCAAACATGCCACAATGTAACACCACTGCTCACTTTCAAGTTTAGTCTATGGATCTCTATTTGACCAATCTCAAACCATGGACCACAATGTAACACCACTGCTCACTTTCAACGTTTAAGTCTATGGATCTCTATTTGAGCCAGTGTATCGCTCAAACCATGGACCACAATGTAACACCACTGCTCACTTTCAACGTTTAAGTCTATGGATCTCTATTTGAGCCAGTGTATCGCTCAAACCATGGACCACAAAGTAACACCGCTGCTCACTTTCAACGTTTAAGTCTATGGATCTCTATTTGAGCCAGTGTATCGCTCAAACCATGGACCACAATGTAACACCGCTGCTCACTTTCAACGTTTAAGTATATGGATCTCTATTTGAGCCAGTGTATCGCTCAAACCATGGACCACAAAGTAACACCGCTGCTCACTTTCAACGTTTAAGTCTATGGATCTCTATTTGAGCCAGTGTATCGCTCAAACCATGGACCACAATGTAACACCACTGCTCACTTTCAACGTTTAAGTCTATGGATCTCTATTTGAGCCAGTGTATCGCTCAAACCATGGACCACAATGTAACACCGCTGCTCACTTTCAACGTTTAAGTCTATGGATCTCTATTTGAGCCAGTGTATCGCTCAAACCATGGACCACAATGTAACACCACTGCACGCTTAGATCATTGGCCAGAGCCACTTCAAATGTATTGTGTGTGTATCTGTGGGTCTCTATGTAAGTCTGTTAATCTCTGTGTGAGTCTATGGATCTGTATGCGAGTCTCTGGGTGTCTATACAATTGTTGAATCTCCACGATATTCACCGGGCTACTCCTGAAGCTCACACGCCAACCTAGACACAAGCGTGTGAGCATTGATGATCAACACTGCACCGTGCGTGAGGACGAGAGGGATGGAAGGCGGGCGCTCCACTCCATCCCCGCTCGTTCCTAACTCTGTTACGCAGTAATACAATGGAACTTGTGCGCCCTATTGATTTGGGATCTCCGCTGGGGGCAGCGTAATTGAGCCAGAGGCAGCTGGGTCATGGAGGGGCTGTTCATCATGGCCAGGGCTCAGCGCGAGCGATGGAGGACGTGGCGCGTTTCGTTCAAACGAGGTACCACACGGCGGGGAAAACGTCGCTGTCATCGAACACAGTGCTGCAGCCAATCAGTAGTCCTATACTCCTCACGCTAAACTCTTCACCCTAAACCATAATCCAACCCTTAGTTGTTAATCCCAACTCTAAACCCCAACATCCAACCATAACCCAGTTCTAAATCTAAACCATAACCCCAGCCTTAGCCCTAGACCAACCTTAATCTTGGCAATAAACCCTAACCCCAACATTAACTCCAACCCAATCTAAAACCCTAAACTCCAACCCTAATCGCAGCCTTACCCCAACCCTTAGCCCTAAACCCTAACATCCCAGTTCCCAACTGGAACCTTATCCCACTGTGCACCAATCAAAACACAGTCCCATGCAGAGCCCTACAAATCACTTGACACGACACACTGTATTTGCAAAGAGACAGCATCTCAAGACGCCGTACAGAAATGGGAGCATATTTAAATGGAAGCACTCACTCATTGGCCCCTATGTGAGTCTATGGGTCCCTATAGGTCCGTATGTGAGTATTACTGGTCTTTTTGGAGTCTATGGGTCTTTGTGTTTTGTATGGGTCTAAATGCGAGTCGGTACAGTACAATACAATGGGCTGTACAGAAACTGTAGTGCAAATGTATTTATAGAGTCGATTTGTTGTAGGCAGAAGAGAATGGAAGGAGCTCAGCCTGAACTTGACATTGACTTATTATCTCATCATTGCGTTTATTTTCGTTATCGTTAATTTGTGTAAAGAGCTCGAGTAAGATTCCTGCTATCGTCTGAGCGTTACAACAGTCTGACCACTATCCCTTGTTATGCTTTTCGTGACAATCTCAGGGACTTCTCTGGTCCCCCGGATAGAAGGAAGTCCTAAAGATAGCGGCTTGTGGTCTCGGGAGACTGATTGATTCATTTAAAGTATTTTTGCCATCGTCCCCCAGCAGTGTGGACTGTCAAGGCGAGGTTGTAGGGATAGGGCGAAACGGGGTCGCAGGGAGTGGACAAATTAGGGGAACTGGGGTGGGGGCACAGGGGTTCTCGGCTGCCCAAGCGAGCGCACAGCTGCATATCCCTCATCCCCCCCCTTCCCACCACAACAGCCTCAGCCTAAAATAGTGCAACATCCCCAGCCAGCGCTAGAGCGGAAACTCGGAAGCGGAATTTGTTGCGGCACCAAAACTGCGCAAGCGTCCACCTGTGGTGGGGAAGTTCCCAAGCACAGACACGGCTCTGGTGCGAGTCGTGACGCCGCCGCGTGGGTGTTTTAACGGTTGTGCCACACGGCTCTCTCTGCTGTGTTTGTGGGGTGTGTCACACGGCTCTCTCACTGTGTTTGTGGGGTTGTGTCACACGGCTCTCTCCGCTGTGTTTGTGGGTTGTGCCACACGGCTCTCTCTGCTGTGTTTGTGGGGTTGTGCCACACGGCTCTCTCTGCTGTGTTTGTGGGTGGTGTCACACGGCTCTCTCTACTGTGTTTGTGGGGTTGTGCCACACGGCTCTCTCGCTGTGTTTGTGGGGTTGTGCCACACGGCTCTCTCGCTGTGTTTGTGGGGTTGTGCCACACGGCTCTCTCTGCTGTGTTTGTGGGGTTGTGCCACACGGCTCTCTCTGCTGTGTTTGTGGGGTGGTGTCACACGGCTCTCTCTACTGTGTTTGTGGGGTTGTGTCACACGGCTCTCTCTGCTGTGTTTGTGGGGTTGTGCCACACGGCTCTCTCTGCTGTGTTTGTGGGGTTGTGCCACACGGCTCTCTCGCTGTGTTTGTGGGGTTGTGCCACACGGCTCTCTCTGCTGTGTTTGTGGGTGGTGTCACACGGCTCTCTCTGCTGTGTTTGTGGGGTTGTGCCACACGGCTCTCTCCGCTGTGTTTGTGGGGTTGTGTCACACGGCTCTCTCTGCTGTGTTTGTGGGTTGTGTCACACGGCTCTCTCTGCTGTGTTTGTGGGTTGTGTCACACGGCTCTCTCTGCTGTGTTTGTGGGTTGTGTCACACGGCTCTCTCTGCTGTGTTTGTGGGGTTGTGCCACACGGCTCTCTCTGCTGTGTTTGTGGGGTGTGCCACACGGCTCTCTCGCTGTGTTTGTGGGTTGTGTCACACGGCTCTCTCTGCTGTGTTTGTGGTGTTGTGTCACACGGCTCTCTCTGCTGTGTTTGTGGGGTTGTGTCACACGGCTCTCTCGCTGTGTTTGTGGGGTGTGTCACACGGCTCTCTCCGCTGTGTTTGTGGGTTGTGTCACACGGCTCTCTCTGCTGTGTTTGTGGGGTTGTGTCACACGGCTCTCTCTGCTGTGTTTGTGGGGTTGTGCCACACGGCTCTCTCTGCTGTGTTTGTGGGTTGTGCCACACGGCTCTCTCGCTGTGTTTGTGGGTTGTGCCACACGGCTCTCTCGCTGTGTTTGTGGGTTGTGTCACACGGCTCTCTGTGCTGTGTTTGTGGGGTTGTGCCACACGGCTCTCTGCTGTGTTTGTGGGGTGGTGTCACACGGCTCTCTCTTGTGTTTGTGGGGTTGTGCCACACGGCTCTCTCTGCTGTGTTTGTGGGTGGTGTCACACGGCTCTCTCTGCTGTGTTTGTGGGGTTGTGTCACACGGCTCTCTGCTGTGTTTGTGGGTGTGTCACACGGCTCTCTCTGCTGTGTTTGTGGGGTGTGCCACACGGCTCTCTCTGCTGTGTTTGTGGGGTTGTGTCACACGGCTCTCTCTGCTGTGTTTGTGGGTTGTGCCACACGGCTCTCTCTGCTGTGTTTGTGGGGTGTGCCACACGGCTCTCTCGCTGTGTTTGTGGGGTTGTGCACACGGCTCTCTCGCTGTGTTTGTGGGGTTGTGTCACACGGCTCTCTGTGCTGTGTTTGTGGGGTTGTGCCACACGGCTCTCTTGCTGTGTTTGTGGGTGGT
Source organism: Lethenteron camtschaticum (assembly GCA_018977245.1). Classification (NCBI taxonomy): domain Eukaryota; kingdom Metazoa; phylum Chordata; class Hyperoartia; order Petromyzontiformes; family Petromyzontidae; genus Lethenteron; species Lethenteron camtschaticum. Next base: position 664,857 of record MU249583.1, read on the forward strand.
GTCACACGGCTCTCTGCTGTGTTTGTGGGGTTGTGCCACACGGCTCTCTCTGCTGTGTTTGTGGGTGGTGTCACACGGCTCTCTCTGTGTGTTTGTGGGTTGTGTCACACGGCTCTCTGTGCTGGTTTGTGGGGTGTGTCACACGGCTCTCTGTGCTGTGTTTGTGGGTGGTGTCACACGGCTCTCTGTGCTGTGTTTGTGGGTTGTGCCACACGGCTCTCTCTGCTGTGTTTGTGGGGTGTGTCACACGGCTCTCTCTGCTGTGTTTGTGGGTGGTGTCACACGGCTCTCTGTGTGTTTGTGGGTGTGTCACACGGCTCTCTGTGCTGTGTTTGTGGGGTTGTGCCACACGGCTCTCTCTGCTGTGTTTGTGGGTGGTGTCACACGGCTCTCTCTGCTGTGTTTGTGGGGTGTGTCACACGGCTCTCTGCTGTGTTTGTGGGGTTGTGTCACACGGCTCTCTCTGCTGTGTTTGTGGGGTGTGTCACACGGCTCTCTCTGCTGTGTTTGTGGGGTGTGTCACACGGCTCTCTCTGCTGTGTTTGTGGGGTGTGTCACACGGCTCTCTCTGTTGTTGTGGGTTGTGTCACACGGCTCTCTCGCTGTGTTTGTGGGTTGTGCCACACGGCTCTCTCTGCTGTGTTTGTGGGGTTGTGTCACACGGCTCTCTCGCTGTGTTTGTGGGTGGTGTCACACGGCTCTCTCTGCTGTGTTTGTGGGTTGTGCCACACGGCTCTCTCTGCTGTGTTTGTGGGTTGTGTCACACGGCTCTCTCTGCTGTGTTTGTGGGTTGTGCACACGGCTCTCTCTGCTGTGTTTGTGGGTTGTGTCACACGGCTCTCTGCTGTGTTTGTGGGGTTGTGTCACACGGCTCTCTCTGCTGTGTTTGTGGGTGTGTCACACGGCTCTCTCTGCTGTGTTTGTGGGTTGTGTCACACGGCTCTCTCTACTGTGTTTGTGGGTTGTGTCACACGGCTCTCTCTGCTGTGTTTGTGGGGTTGTGTCACACGGCTCTCTCTACTGTGTTTGTGGGGTTGTGTCACACGGCTCTCTCTACTGTGTTTGTGGGTTGTGTCACACGGCTCTCTCTACTGTGTTTGTGGGGTTGTGTCACACGGCTCTCTCTACTGTGTTTGTGGGTTGTGTCACACGGCTCTCTCTGCTGTGTTTGTGGGGTTGTGCCACACGGCTCTCTCTGCTGTGTTTGTGGGGTTGTGCACACGGCTCTCTCTGCTGTGTTTGTGGGTTGTGTCACACGGCTCTCTGCTGTGTTTGTGGGTTGTGTCACACGGCTCTCTCCGCTGTGTTTGTGGGTTGTGCCACACGGCTCTCTCTGCTGTGTTTGTGGGTGTGTCACACGGCTCTCTGCTGTGTTTGTGGGGTGTGTCACACGGCTCTCTCGCTGTGTTTGTGGGTGTGTCACACGGCTCTCTCGCTGTGTTTGTGGGTTGTGCCACACGGCTCTCTCTGCTGTGTTTGTGGGGTTGTGCCACACGGCTCTCTCGCTGTGTTTGTGGGGTTGTGTCACACGGCTCTCTCTACTGTGTTTGTGGGTTGTGCCACACGGCTCTCTCGCTGTGTTTGTGGGGTTGTGCCACACGGCTCTCTCTGCTGGTTTGTGGGTGTGTCACACGGCTCTCTCCACTGTGTTTGTGGGGTTGTGTCACACGGCTCTCTCTGTGTGTTTGTGGGGTGTGTCACACGGCTCTCTCCACTGTGTTTGTGGGTTGTGCACACGGCTCTCTCCGCTGTGTTTGTGGGGTTGTGTCACACGGCTCTCTGTGCTGTGTTTGTGGGGTTGTGTCACACGGCTCTCTCCGCTGTGTTTGTGGGGTTGTGTCACACGGCTCTCTCCGCTGTGTTTGTGGGGTTGTGTCACACGGCTCTCTCCGCTGTGTTTGTGGGGTTGTGTCACACGGCTCTCTCCGCTGTGTTGTGGGGTTGTGCCACACGGCTCTCTCTGCTGTGTTTGTGGGTTGTGCCACACGGCTCTCTCTGCTGTGTTTGTGGGGTTGCGCCGCCCGCATTGTCGTTCGGCACGTCGCCCGACATTCCGCTCCGCGCGCTGGGAGCATCCTCGGTGCCGGGAACCGGGAGCCGTGAGCCGTCTTCTCTTGTCGGCATGCGGAGCGAAACGTCGGACGTCGTGCCGAACAAGAACGGGCGGCGCAACCCGAATAAGCAGCAGGGACACGGATGAGTCGTCGTTGGGTGGGGGCACCCATCGCGCACTCGTTTCACCCCTGCGACACCGCCACCGTGGACAGAGTGGGTTTTCTGTGCTGCATTTATACAAAGCGTGATGTTGTCAACATCACGATCAGTCATTATCCACTGCTGGATGAAGGCCTCACCACGCCCTGACCATTCCTCATGGCCCGGTGCTGCCGGTTATCTGCTGTACATGAGCCAATCTAATCTCTTGGCACCATCTCACACGGGTCATCCTCCTGGACGCGTTCCCACCTGCGGCTGCCCATTCCATCAGGAGTCTCGTCCCATCTATCGATCTGTCCTGCCCAAGCCACGTACCCTTTTTTATTCTCAGTGTGATGTGTTCCTTTTCTGCCTCGCGGTGCAATTCAAATCATTGCACCCCTCCACGCTTCTTTTGCACGCTCTCCAACGTTTGTTCCGTTTTATTTGTCAGCACACCTGCGGGCACGATGTCTCTGTGCTAAAACGGTCGCTTCTCAGTAACGTGTGCTCGCTTGCCCGTCCGTCGTGCTCGCTGCTGCTGCTGTTGCAGCGGTGGTGGTAATCGCGGCGGGGTGTTTCCTGCGTGTCGATTGGCTCGGCTGCTTTGGCACGCGCCGCCAATGCACAAGCGTTGCCATCTCTAGGTGCCGTGCCATTACTCTTGGAATTATAACGTCGAGCCCTGCTTTCTTGCCCCCCCCCCCAACTAGCAAGAGGGTAGCAGGGTGGGTGCTGAGGTTTTGGTTTGGGTGGCAGGGCCTTTACCAACTGATGCCGCCACTTGCCACCCCTGTGGCCACAAACACTAGGGTTCCCTTCTCGGGGTTTCTGACGACCGAGCCTCAATTTCCTTCCCGGTTCCCTCCCTCCCTGCTCGCCCTACCCGCCTGCTATCGCTGGTTCCCATGTTTCCGTGGCAGCCAGGGAGCACGGCACTCGCAGATCGACAGATGAATATCTGCTGCTCCCTTTTCAACGTCGGGTGTTTCCTGTTGGCCGTGTCACGATTGCCCGAGCGTGTCCCACGCTTTCCCCGCGAGCAGCGGTGCCGCTCAGGAACTGCTGCTCAATCTCCCTCTGCCGTGCGCTCATATTTCACCCCCTAACCGGGGCTCCTCACCCCTGACCCAAGCTCCTCACCCGTACAAGATTCGTCATCCTTACCGGGACTCTTCTTCTAGAACACCCTGCCCCCTACCAAGAATCCAGGACTCCTGCCCCCTACCTCCATACCAAGTGGGTGGCTGTGGTGTCGCTGAGAGGAGCTACCCCGGCACAGTTTTTCCTAGAACCATCAGCCGGTGTGTCGGCGAGGAAGCGGCATCCCTGTCAGTATTTGCGGTCGTGCGTAATGAACTTTCGCGGATTTCTAAATCTTCGCCGCATCCTGCTCCTTCTCCCCGTGCGTTCCCTGTTTTCCTTCTGCTGCCCCCCCCTTCCGCCTTCCCCTCCGCAGATCGGATGATCGGGAGAGCCCCTGAGCCGGGAGTCGTGATGACGGACCACGAGGTAATGTCACAATGCAAGGCCACCACGCACGGGTCGCATGAGGGGCCACGCTTGGGGTCACAGGGTACACGCACACACGTGGTCACGTGTACATGAGGTCACACGCACAAGGTCATTCACGGGGTGGCACGAGACCACTCGAGGCCCCTCGTCGGTGCCTTGTGGTTCTCCAGCACTCCCTCAACATCTGCTGTGTCCCCAGACCTGGGCCCCCGGGACCCACTGTGTGGCTCGTTACAACTACCACGGCACGGCTAACGACGACCTCTCCTTCAACAAGGGCGATGTGCTCACCATCGTCTCCGACAACAAGGCATATGGGCTCACCGCCTCACCGCCTCACCACCTCACCACCTCACCACCTCACCACGCTACTGCCTCACACCCTTACAGTCTCACCGCATTACAGTTTCACCACTCCACTGCCTCACCAACTCATAGCATCACCACCTCACCATGCCACAGTCTCATCAACTCGCAACATCACCACCTCACCCCCGCACCCCGCCACCTCACCCGAGTGCCTCGCGTAGCCCAGGGTTCCCCGATCAATCGTCGTGATTGCGTCCATCTTTGTGTGCGTGCTCCTCTTCCGCTCCCACACGCACGAGTGAACCTCTCGGTGTGCACGCGCATGCGTGACCGCACAGAGAAACGCGAGCGTGCGTGATGTGTTTCCGAGTGTGTGAATGCGCACGCTCACGCACGCGTGAACCCCCGACCCCGTGTGTGCGTGCGTGATGTTTTTCCGAGTGTGTGAACGCGCACGCTCACGCACACGTGAACCCCCCTGACCCCGACCCCGTGTGTGCGTGTGTGCGCGCGTGCGTGTGTGCGTGTGTGTGCGTGTGTGCGTGCGTGCGTGTGTGTGTGTGTGTGTGTGCGTGCCGTGTGCGTGTGTGTGTGCGTGTGTGCGTGTGTGCGTGTGTGCGTGCGTGTGTGTGTGCATGTGAACGCACAGGACAGGAACTGGTACCAGGCTCGCAACAAAGATGGCCGCGAGGGCTTCATTCCTGCCAATTACGTGCAGAAACGCGAGGCCGTCAAGACCGACGGCAAGCTCAGCATGATGCCGTGAGTGCCCGTATTGAGCCCGTCCCATCCGATCTGGTGAAGCTGGGGGCGGCAGGGCAGGGGGCTGGAGGTCAGCCCGGTTGCTGGTCACTGAGCAGGTGTTTTTGGTTCGGGTGGCAGAGTCTCGGCCGATCCGGTTGGGGCCCGGCGCGGTGGTTTGATCTCATAGAGGTGTCGGGGTGGTGGGGAAACTCGGGGCCCACGGAGGCTCGATGCGGCCCGCAGCCACGTGAGGCCTACCAGTTATAAACGGCGTGCCGATGGTTTAATTATACCGATCTTAATTGATATTCGGCTTAGGCCCCGTGATACACTGAATCGTAATACTGCCTGCGATAACCTACGTGTTGAGATGTTTACGCTGTTTACAGTTCAGATTTCTGCCAGTCTTCTCTCCACATGATGGTAGAACCCAGATGAGTAATTTTCAGTGTCATATTTTGAAATTGGTTACCGTGACGCCGGCACGCAATGGCCGACTCATGCAAACGATCTTCAACGTTCACTGTGAGTGAAGCAAACGGCATGTGGCACTGTTGCGATTAACATATGCACCGCAGTATTAACCAGGGCAGCCAGCCGGATTCGAACAGCGATCCTCAACAAACAAGCGGCGGCGGTAAACACGCTGCCCACCAGGGAACCGTGGGAAGCAGGGAGGGAGGGATCGTATGATATTCGTAGTCTTCTGGTCCCAGGTTCAGAATTCTATGCAGGTTGAAAGGTCGTCCTCTCGCTTGATGCGTGATCGTGGCGGCGCGTGCACCGCAGGTGGTTCCACGGGAAGATCCCGAGGGAGCAGGCGGAACGGCTGCTGTGCCTCCGGAGGACGGGATGTTCCTGGTGCGTGAGAGCACCAACTACCCGGGCGACTACACGCTGTGCGTGTGCGCCGGCGGCAAGGTGGAGCACTACCGCATCATCTACCGCGAGAGCCGGCTCACCATCGACGAGGAGGCTACTTCGACAACCTTATCCAGCTCGTCGAGGTGAGCGCACGAGCACGCGTACGTGCGTACGTACGTGTGTTTGATGAGGAGCGGTGGCGCAGTGGTTATGATAATGATGGTGGTGGTGATGGTGGTGATGATGATGCTGGTGGCAAACACAGATGGGAAGCGATAGTGTAGTGGTTAGCGCATTCTTGCTATGAGCCTGGCGACCTGAATTCAATTCCAGCTCTTGGCCTACGTCAGTGACAGAATATCTAAACCGGTCCTAGCTCGCGCCTGGGTCAACTCGGGACGAAATGGGTACCTGGTGTGGTGCGTGAAGTCAGCATTCGGCAAAGACACCAAGCAGTGGTGATGGCCGCACCACGCCTTTGTGAGCCGTGCCGGCCTTCATAGGTGCTCGGGAACAGCGCTTGCCCCAACAGTCTTCTTAAGGCTATACGGGGGATCTTTGTCTTTGTGTGTGTGCGCACCTGGACGAGTCCGCATTGGGAATCTGCATTGATGTATGTATTTGTGTTTGTTCATGAGTGTGGATGTGTGTGTGTGTGCGCATGTGTGTATATCGCTGGAGCTGTAACAGTCTGCTTTACAACAGCGACATGGACTTATACAGCGTCCCAACGCGATTACAACACAGCGCGCTACGCAACAACAGAGGGCACATTTGTTTCATTCTTTATTGTTTTATTATTGTGCTTTTACCCGGGAAGCCTCACTGAGTCTCAAGACTCTTCTGTAGAAGAGTCATGCCAAGTTTTCACGGCATTAGGGAGCAATGTTGCTGCTGCGTGTGATCCCGGATTGAGTCATGTGCAGGTGATTTCTAAGCATTGGGATGCTTTGGCCAGAACCAGCAACATTGCTTTAGCTATGAGATGAGGAAACCAGAGAACCCGGAGGAAAACAGGGCGCCCGGGTCAGGAATGGAACCCAGGAACTTGTTGCTGTGTGACGCGAGTGTCAACGCTGCACCGCCCTTATAGAGAGGGTTGGTCGGTCATCGGCCTCTGTGAGTCTACGTCTCTGTGCGAGTCTATGGGTCTCTGTATAAGTCTTTGGGGTTATGCGTAAGTCTATCGATCTGCGTTGTGAGTCTATGGGTCTCTGGGTCTATGGGTCCACAGTCATTCAAAGGCAGAGAAAAAATAGGAACCTGTTGAGTCTGGTCTTAAACAGGGACAGGGAGCTGACAGCACGGCTTACCGGGGATGGGTGTTTCAGACCGTGGGGGCATCAGCAGAGGTGGTGCGGTGTGGGGGCGGTGGATCGGGTAAACCTTACCCCCCCCGCTCGGTGTTTTATCTCCATGGTGATCACTGGCCTACCCGCTTCTCCCTGAGCCCACCGTACACGACGGGAGGGACACGGCGTCCTCGTCAGTCACCCCCTGACCTTTGGTCGTTGCCTCCGAAATGTCAAAGGTTGCTTTCTCATGGAAGTTCACGTACAGTGCGGGTCAGGTGTACAGTTCACATTTAAAGCGGAGCGCGTGGGTGTAACTCGGGATCTAAATGCGGACGAGTTCCTGTTTTTTGCAACAGAAATACAAATTGTAGAAGAGAAACCGCGAACTTCCTCCGTCACTGCGGCGTGCTAACACATGCGGCCTTGCTTGGCCCGCGATGGCACCGGCTGTCGCAATCAGCGGGGCCTTTCTCAGACGAAGCGAGTGTGTGGTTTGGCGAACGTCCTTTGGCTCGGGCCACACGAACGGCGCGAGTTTCCGTGACGTCGGCAATGCATTGTGGGAGAGGAAAGGGGCCCCACGATCCTGGGCGGCCGATTCTTCGTCGCTCGCCGGGCTCGTAATGGTTCTGGGGCGGAAGGGGGGGGGGCGTCCACGCATTGCGCCCCACGCCCCACGAGAGGGTTTTCTGCGCTCAGGTTTTTAGATAAACGGTAGAGACCGCCACCGCCGCATCTTCTCCTCACGGCTATCTAAGCCTTGCAAAGACGCTCGCACAAAGCCCCGTGTGTGCGCGTGTGTGTGTGCGCGTATGTGTGCGTGTGTGCATTTGTGTCACTTATACACAGTGCGGATTTTCACCATTGTCATGGTAATGACACTCAGTGGTTCAGTGTAGCGGTTAGCAAACTGCTCTACGAATCCAGTGACCAGAGTTCGATTCCCGCTCAAGGCCAACACCATTGACGATCAGCCCCAAGCCAACTCGGCTTCAAACAAGTACATCGCCACTAGGGAGACCAAGGCGGCGGGGCAAGGTGTTGGCCACCCACACTCTCGTGTGACATGCTGGTCTTCAAAGGTGCTACACGCTAACAGCACTTGCCCAAACATTATGTTCAGGCTATGGGGGGTATCTTTGTCTTTGAGTGTGCATGTGAGTGTGTGTGTGTGCGCGTGTGTATGTGTGTGTGTCCATTTGTGTCACTCATAAGTGCGGCTTTTCACCGTTGTCATGGTTATAGCACTCAGTGGTTCACTGTGGCCGGACTCAGTGGGTGCTGGGAAGGGAGAAGAGCCTGTGGCAGGGATTCAGTTGCTGGCTGAGTGCTGCTCGTAGTGACTGTGTGTGCTTTGCTGGGCATGTGTGCTGTGAACTTCGCGTGGTGACCGTGTGTGCTGTGTGGTGTGCGAGTGGTGGAGAGCGGTGGTGTAGCGTGCTGCGCTATGAACCCAGCGACCCGAGTTGAATTCCCGCTCACGGCCAAAACCGTTTTTGTAAACATTGCCACGAGGGAGACAAAGATGGCAGGGCGTGTTGGTGACCACGCTGTGTCCCGTGCCAGTCTTCATAGGTGCTCGCTAACAGAACTTGCTCTTACAGTCTGTTAAGGCTACACGGGGGGGATCTTTGTGTGGTGGGTGTGATGTGCATGCGGTATGTGTGCTGCTTGTGTGTGTGTGCTGTGTGTGTAGAAGCTACCTGGTCTGTCGCTTCACACGAAGTTTCGGGTCTTCTCGGGCGGTTGTGCTCTTCCTTCTCTATGCTTGAAAAACGTGGAAAATCTTCGTCGGTTAGACACATTTAGGCTGGCCTGCCTATGATCCATCCTTGGTTTAACAAAGCTGGATTGTGTGAAGAGTTTACAAATCCTTGACAGATCTGGACACAGTCCCATAGGTGATCTCTTCCGGCAGGCAAGGCAGCGTTCGCTGTGTCATGTAGCCCGCATGCCCAGCCACCGCATACCTAATCAACTTTTGTTCAGCCGGATAGAGGAGGCTAAACAGGCACAGCACGGGCTAGAGAAGAGATTGAATAAGGTGGTACCAGAGGATATATAGCTGAGTGGACTTGTCAATGCCTGGTACCAGCGGTGTCAAGATCGGCCTCTGTGAAAGAGGTTCGTGAAGGACGCTGCTACTGGGCAGTTGGAGGCAGTCGCTCTCCAGCAACAACGAAGGGCAGAGGAGCAACGCTCACAACAACGAGCACAGTGCCGGGCAGCTAAAGCACAGCAAGTTGGCACAGTAGGGGGCACAGGTGGTGCATCTGCCAGTCATCTCAGTCAGTCAACCCATGGCACATGGGTCTGTCCCGTGTCCTGCCAGCGGACGTTCGACACTTCACGTGGCCTTAAAGTGCCCATAGCCTGTCACAAGCGTCGTGCTGACGTCACCACCACTTAGTTGCGAATGGCGGTTGTCGTTGCTGTGTGTGTGCGGTGTGTGTGCTACTCGTGTGTTTGTAGTTGAGCTTTCGTGGGTCACCCTGTCCCCACGAGCCACCGCATGGCCCATGGTTCTCACATCTACGCCAGCCGTCTGGCCCAAAACTAAAACGTGGAATGTACGTTATAAGTTGTGCTTGCACAAGCCACGCATTCGTCAAATCGACACATTCGTCAATGTCACCTTGGCCTTAAAAGAGAAATATAATATAGAAGTATTAACGGAAGATGTTTTGCGCAATGTCCATTTCTGGTCTCATAAGCCTCATTGCTTGGGTTAAATATGAAATAAATATGAGTCTGGAGAGGCTGCTTCACTTGGGCGTGGTTGCGTGATCATCTCTGCGCGTCCTTGTGCGTGCGTGAGCGCACCCTGGCGTGTGTGGCTGTGTTTGTCAACGAGCCTTCCACGCTTCACATGGCCTCAAGGTGCACTTAGCCTGGCACATTCACTGTTATGATGTAACCGCCACTTGCACGTCCACCTTTTCCCCGCAAGTCTTTTAAAGGTTATAAGGGGTATTTTCGTCTGGTGTTTGTAAGGATACACATGGGATCCCTGTCATTGTGTGTGGGGAGCGTGGCGCAGTGGTTAGCGCACTGTGTTATGAATCCGAGTTTATTTCCCGCAATATGACCAATAACAGTCATGATAATCTGAACCATTCCGGGGCTTCTATTAAGTGGACTTGGCTTTAAATCGGAGTACCTGGCATAAACATACACCACATTAAGCACTTCAAAGACAAAGGTGGGCAGGTGTGGTGTTAGCCACCAACCACTTCATAGGTGCTTGCTAACAGCACTGGTCCCTACAGTGTGTTGAAGGCTATATGGGAAATCTTTATCTTCGTGTGATCATGCCTGTGTGTTTGCCGGTGTCTCTACGGCTACACATGGGATCTGTGCGTGTGACTATGTGTGACTGTGGGTGTGGCTGTGCGTGCGACTGCGTGTGTGACTGTGCGTGTGACTGTGCCTGTGACTGTGCGCGTGTCCCAGCATTACACGCAGGAGGAGGACGGGTTGTGTACGCGGCTCATCAAGCCCAAGCCCATCGAGGGTGCCATCGCCGCTCAGGAGGTTTTTTCCAAGGGTGAGTGACGCATGGCAGGGGGCGGGCGGGGTGGAGGTGCGGGGAGGGGCACCTCTCTCGCCATCTGCCTTGGCGCCAGGAGCCTCCTCCTCTCGGGCTCTTGGGCAGGCAAGCTCGTTCGACAGGGTTCGGGCGGGCGTCTCTCGCCTGGCTCGCCGCGATCACCGAGCCCGCTCGGTTCCGCTGGACGTGTTGCGATTAATAATAATAATTTTAGAAATACATTTGTACGGGCAGCATTTTATCCGAAGGTCCCAATGTACAGCGCTAGGTGGCGGTTTGCACACAGACGCAGTGGGGGTGCTTACTTCATGGAGAGAAAGGGGCGCAGGTCTCTGTGTGAGAGTACTGGTCTCTGTGTATTTTGAAGATCTAAAGGGAGGCAGTCGGTCAAAGAGGGGGAAGAGGAAGCGAGACTAAGTAGTGGACAGCATGCGACTCCCTTCCATGGGGACAGCAGAGGAGAATGAGCGACCTCCCACTGTGCCCAGGTTCACTGGGGTCTTGAAGAGAAGAGCGTTGGTTGCTGGAGCGGAGAGTGTGTGGAGGGAAGTGAGATGAGAGAGGCAGGAGAGTGTGGAGGTAGGGTTGTGGTTTCCCAGGGGCTGTGGTATGGTGCCTGCTTAACGTGAATTTAACTATTGATGCGTCTTTATTTTGTGTGCTTGTCTTTCTCATGCATATACACACACATGCACACTGAAAATTACACACGCACACACATATACACATGCACGTAATCACACATGCATGAACACAATCCACTCGCACACTGACACACACGCATAAATACACACACACATGCACACACACCCACATGCACACACACACGCATAAACACGCACACACGCAGGCGGCTGGGTGATTGACGTGCATGAGCTGAACTTGGGCAACTCCGTGGGGAAGGGCGAGTTTGGAGGTAACACACACTCACACCCGTGGGTTTTGGTGGGGGCAGGGAAGTTGCCCCCATTTCCGCCTGGCTCTGGGGGATGAGGGGGAGGAGTGGGAGGGGCCCTCCGGGTCGCGAGCGCCAGCGTTGGCTCATCAGTGAGCGATTGATTCATCAGACAGGGCCCATTGTGGGTCTGCGTGACCTTTGACTCGCCCGGCTCGGGGTGCGGGGTCCTCGGCAGCAGCACAGTCTCTCCAGTGTGCTCCACCCGAGTGCTTGCGTGCCTGCGTGTGAGCATGCCTGTATGCATGCCTGTGTGTGTCTTTGTGTGTATGAGAGAGTGGGGAGCGGTTATGTAGCGCTCCGTACCCGGTGGACCCGAGTTCGATTCCCGCTCGTATCTGAATAGCTGCTGGGCCTCCCCCAGGTCGACTCGGAGACCATGGCGGTCAGGCATGGTGCTGGTCATGCCAACCCATCGTGTGCCGTGCCGCCCTTCATAGGTGTTCGTCAACAGCACTTACTGCAACAGTCTGGGTAGGTTATACGGGGGATCTTTGTCTCCGTCTCTACAGGTGTGCGTGCTTGTGTGTGCGCGGGTGTGTGAGACAGACGTACACGAGGGCTGCTACCGTGGCAACCGCGTGGCCGTCAAGATCATCAAGAGCGATGCCACGGCGCAGGCATTCCTCGCAGAGGCGGCCGTCATGACGTACGCATACTCACGCACGTACACTCACGCACTCGCGCACTCACACGCACACGCGCACAAAGGTCTCCCGTGTAGCCCACACAGGCTGCTGGGGTCAAGTGCTGTTTGCGAGCACCCGTGAAGGCTGGCACAGCGCTCGAGGAGTGGCTATGGTCAGCGCCGCACACAGCCGCCTTTGTCTCTCCAGTGCTCATTTTGGCTACACGCACCGCACCGGTGACTTTCCGGGCAGGGTATGGCACACGTGTCCTTAAGTCCAGCGCTGTGGAGGCCAGGGTTGGCGGATTCTCTGGTTTCCTCCCACGTGTTTCAACACTCGTTAATTTGGCTGACAATATCTTAATGTTTCGAGGACCACAGAGCTTAGTTAATTGTTGGTGGTGCCGACTCCTCACTGGGTGGCTACTGCTGCTGCCTTTCCGCTCGCCTGCGGTTCCTCCTCGGCGATTGGAGAGACGCTATCCTAACAACGACGGGGCTACAGATACTACTAACGCAGAAAAGGCTACACACTTGCCCAACAGTCTGTAAAGCCTACACGGGAGCATCTTTGCCCCTGCCTTTGGTGCCTCCCCGCCCCCACCCCTGCAGTGAGATCCGGCACAAGAACCTGGTGCAGCTGCTGGGCGTGGTGATGGGTGACTACCTCTACATCGTCACCGAGTTCATGGGCAAGGTCCGTGAACAACAACAACAACAACCAAAAACAACATCATTCATTCTCCCAGGAAGGCCTCAGGGAGTCTCGAGACTCGTTCTCACGAGGGGGTCCTACGTTGGGATGTTTGGCCAGTAACTTTAATGGGCGCTTGGCTTTGTACGGGAGGAGACCTGGTGGAAACCCTTCCGCACAGACGGGTTCACAAAACCCTTTCTAGAGTGTCCCCCCCCCCTCTCATCGCCTCTTTTACCCCCCCCCGCACGCTCTCACAGCGATAACCTCCCTCAATTCAGGAGACGTGGTAGCCAGGCGGTGGAGGCTACGCTGCTGCACGTGGCAGCCCGTGATCCAGTGCTATGTGGAGGCAGCAGCGAGGGTTGGTGGATCACGCACAGATGCTGCGCAAACTCCCTTCCCGCGAGCGTAGAGGAGGAGCCGAACCCCGACTCGCCAGGAGAAGGCCGTGCAAGACAATCTTAGCTCAACCTGTCCCCTCTGTGCGGAATAGAGCGTTGCCTCTTCGAACGTGTGGGTTTTCTCCAAGTGCTCCAATTTCCTCCCACACTCATCATTAATTGGCCGATGACACCTTCAGATACATAGAGGGCCGCAGAGCTTGGGCACCGAGTGGCTGCTGCTGCTGCTGCCTTCCCGCTGACCTGCCGCTCCTCCTCGCGCCTCCGAGTCGTCCACTCTCTCTACGAGAGTGAGCGACCGCTGTGCGGCGCCACGTCTTTATTATTAATATCATCTCTCATCTTTTGCAACTTTGATGGAGCTGTTTGTTGCTGGCGGTTTTATGTTTTGGGCTTGTGCTCAGCAGCTGTGTTTCAAGGAGAGAGTGGGGACCGTGTTGTTGTCGGTGACCGGTGTCGTGGTTGCAGGGCAGCCTCGTGGACTACCTGAGATCGCGGGGTCGCTCGGTCATCACGCAGAGAGACCTCATCCAGTTCTCCCTGTGAGCGCTGCCACTCGCACTCACACACTCTCACACACACTCGCACACACACTCGCACACACTCGCACACACACTCACACACACTCACACACACTCTCACACTCACACACTCTCACACACACTCTCACACACACTCGCACACACACTCACACACACACTCACACACACACTCACACAACTCTCACACTCTCACACACACTCGCACACACTCACACACTCGCACACACTCTCACACTCTCACACACACTCGCACACACTCGCACACACACTCTCACACACACTCTCACACTCTCACACACTCGCACACACTCGCACACACTCACACACTCGCACACACTCTCACACTCTCACACACACTCGCACACACACTCGCACACACTCTCACACTCGCACACACTCTCACACTCGCACACACTCTCACACTCACACACACCACACTCACACACACATCGCACACACTCTCACACACTCTCACACACACTCGCACACACACTCGCACACACACTCGCACACACACTCGCACACACACTCTCACACTCACACGCTCGCACACACACCGACTCACACCGACACACACTCGACACGCACACACACCCGCACACACACTCGCACACGCACACAGACGCACTCGCACACACTCTCACACACTCGCACACACTCTCATACACACACGCTCACATACACACCGACACACTCGCACACACTCTCGCACTCGCACACACTCTCGCACACACACTCACACCCACACACACTCGCACACACACTCGCAAACACTCTCACACACTCTCACACTCACACATTCTCACTCACACACTGACTCGCTCGCAGACACACACTCGCACTCGGAGTGGGGCGCATAGAGAGTCATCAAGCAGAGCATAACGAGTAAACCTACAACAGCCAAGCAGACCATAACACAAAGACAAAGATCCCCGTATAGCCTTAACAGACTGTTGGGGCAAGTGCTGTTAGCGAACACCTATTAAGGCCGACATGGCACACAAGGGGTGGGTGGCCAACACTACACCCGGCCGCCTTTGTCTCCCCATTGGCGATGTTCACACCACACCGTACCAGGTACTCATTTGAGGCTGAGTCGACCTAGGGGAGGCTCAGGACCAGTTCAGATAATCGTCACCGGTGTTGGCCGTGAGCGGGAATCGAACCCAGGTCGCTACGTTCATAGCGCAGCACGCTAACCGCTACACCACCGCTCCCCACACACACGCTTACTCACACACACTGACTCGCACACACTCACTCACACTCACTCGCACATCTCGTACACTCCCACTCACACACTCGCACGTGTATCGCCATCGTCTTCAGCACGTCTGAAGGTCGGCATGTTACACGAGGGCGTGGGGCCGGGCATCGCCAGGGGCCACGACATGGAGACCAAACTGATCACTTGGAGCACACGCACACGCACACATGCATGTGCGCACATGCATGCACACATGTGCGCACATGCATACACGCATGCACACTCACACATACACGCACACACATGCATACACATGCATGTGCATATGCACACATACACAAAGACAAAGATCCACTGTATAGCCTTAGCAGGCTGTGTTGGGGCAAGTGCTGTATGTGATTAGCACCTCTGAAGGGGTGGGTGGCCACCCCCACGCCGGCCATCTCTGTGCACGTCTTGTTGTGTTGGCAACTCGGTGTGTCCCGCGAGGAAGCTGCCGCGCAGTGGTTAGCACACTGCCCTCTGAACCCGGCGACCCGAGTTCGATTCCCGCTCGCGGCCAACATCTGTGACGAATATCTAAACCGGTCCCGGGCCTCACCTAGGTTGACAAGGCCTCATATGATTACCTGGTGTAGTGTGTAAACCATCAGCACTGGTGCTGGGCACCCACCCCCTTCTGTGCCATTTTGACCTTGATAGGTGCTTGCTAATAGCTCCTGCCTCTAAGGCCCATGTAGGTTACATGGGGGATCTTTGTGTGAATGATGATGTCCATGTGTTGTGTGAGCGTGTCTCTGTGCGCATGTGGGGGCGGTGGTGCAGCGGTTAGCGAGCTGCACTACAAACCCAGCAACCCGAGTTCGTTTCCTGCTCACGACGAATAAGTGGCAAATATTTGAACCACTCCTGAGCCTCCCCTAGGTCGACTCGGCCTCAAATGAGTTCCTGGTGCGGTGTGTAAACATCGCAACTAGGGAGACAAAGGCGGCCGGGCGTGGTGCTGGCCACCCACCCCCTCGTGTCCCGTGCCGGCCTTCATGAATGCTGCTTGTGAACGGCACTTGCCCCAAAAGTCTGTTAAGGCTACACAAGGGATCTTTGTGTGTGTGCGCGCGTATCGGCGTGTCCCAGCGACGTGTGAGGGCATGGAGTACCTGGAGTCGCGGCGCTTCGTGCACCGCGACCTGGCGGCACGGAACGTGCTCGTGTCGGACGACAGCATCGCCAAAGTGAGCGACTTCGGCCTGGCCAAGGAGCAGGCGACCGCCACCGTCGACAGCAGCAAGCTGCCCGTCAAGTGGACCGCCCCGGAGGCACTGCGGCACAACGTAGGAGTGGCCGCACGCGCCCCGCACAACCACGCAATCTCATCTCGTGACACAGCCACGCGGGCAGCTGCACACACGCATGTGTTGGTGGTACAGCCGTACAGGCAAGCACACGAGCATGTGGTGGTGTGTGTACCGGTGTGCGTACAGGTGCGTGTGCCTGTTTGTATAAATGATTGTGCGATTGTGCGCATCGGTGTTTGTGCCATTGGCCGTTTCATTGTGTGTGTGTTGGTGTGTACCAGTGTGTGTACCACTTTGTAGATCGGTGTGTGCCGCTGTGTACCAATGTGTGTGCGTGCCAGTGTGTACCCGTGTGTGAGCAGTGGTGTAGTGGTTAGCATGCTGCCGAGTTTGATTCCTGCTGACGACCAACACCAGTGACAATTATTAGAAGATGTCCTGCGTCTCCCCTAAAAATTAGTAACTGGTACGATGTGTAAATATCAGCACCGGAGAGACAAAGGTGGCTGGGCGTGGTACTGGCAACCCACGCCCTCGTGTGCCATACTGGCCTTCATAGGTGTTCGCTAATAGCACTTGCCCCAATAGCCTGTTAAAAGTTACACGGGGGGTGTTTGTCTCTGTGCCGCTGCGTGTGCCACGCAGGCCTTCACATCACAGTCGGACGTGTGGAGCTACGGCGTCCTGCTGTGGGAGGTCTACTCGTTCGGACGCGTGCCCTACCCCGTGTGGTGAGTGCCCCACCTCACCACCCCTACCTACCCACCTGTGTGTGGCGATTGTCATTGGTGGTGACTGTGGTATTGGAAGTGGTTGTTTTGATTGCGCTTGTGGTAAACGGTGGTGTTGGTGTTGGTTGTGGTGCTGATGGTGGTGGTGCCAATTGTCGTGATGACGGTAGTGTTGGTGTCGGTGGTCATGGTGTTAGTAGTGCCAACAGGTAATGGTGCCAAACCGATGGTGCCAAATGGTGAAACTGAAGGTGCCCAACGGTTAAACTGATGGGGCCAATGACCAGAGGCAATACTGGAATCAGTGCTGACTGTGGTGCTGGTAAACTAAACTACGGTAAACTATAAAAAACTCTTTCAGTAGTGACCTGGCCACAAATGATAGCGCAACAAGTTCGCTCATCATCGAGTGGAAATTGAAAGCAGCAGCCACATAGCGATGGCATTGGTCACGCCGTTGGCACCAACGATGGCGATGGTGGTACCGATGGTGGTGGTGGTTGTCGCGGTGGTGCAGCCCCTGAAGGACGTGGTGTCCCACGTGGAGAAGGGCTATCGGATGGACGCCCCCGAGCAGTGCCCGTCCATCGTCTATCAGCTGATGCGCGACTGCTGGAGCCTGGACCCACAGAAGAGGCCCAAGTTCCAGGACCTGCGGCGGAGGATAGAGGCGGAGAAGGGTCGCATCGCCAGCGAGTGACACGTGCACCGACACACACACACACACATGCCTGTACACACACACGAACCTACATACACACGGACCTACACACACGTGCCTATACACACACACCTACACACACATGGACCGACACAAACACGCACCTACACAAACACGCACCTACACACACCCACACACACCAATGCACACCGACCTACATAAACATGCAAAGTCCCCTACAAACACACACCCTACACACGTATAACCACCAATACACCAAAACACACATTGACAGACAATCTAACACACACACCCAAACATAGCCACTTATGCAGAGACGCACACGCATGCACAGAGACGCGCGCACACACACACTGTAGCACCGCACTCCTCTCATTTCCGTTGCCTGGGCTCGTTGCGCTCCACTCTTCGGGAAGCCGGACGCCGACGGCGCCGGGCGCGGCAGCAGCAGCAGCAGCGCCGCTCCCCTTGCATGTCCACGCCTCGTTGAGCCTCGCATCGATAACATCGTCGTCATCATTTTTAAATCTTATTACTAACCCTTACTACGGTAGCTTTTTAATCGTGTTCGCGCGTGCGCGACGTTTGTGTTCGTGACGCTGGTGCGTTGGCCGGCACTTTCCTTGCAGTTGGGCTGGCACCGCCGCCTGTGCCCCCCACGCCCCCTCCTCCCTCGGGTGCCCCCCCCCCGCCCCACGGTGCCCCTCTTCGCTTCCTCGAGTCGCACATTTCAGGGTCGCGCCCCCACGTGGACTGTGGTGGGTGCCGGGGGGGTGGGGGGGCTCGGCTCCTGGCCAGGGCTCCGCGCGACCCCCACAAGTCGGGCGTGCCCGCGGCGCGGGTTTACGCGCGCGCCACGCGGTGCCGCCCGGTGTGCCATGCTCTGCCATCTGGTGCCTTGTGGCCTCACGCGGGCACCGCGTGGTGCCACCGTGCGGCGCTTCCCCACCCTGCGGGGCCCCCCGCCGCCTGTGACCGGGTCGCCGCCAACCCTCGACGCGTTTCCTCGGAGCGCCGTGCGCCGGTAGCGTTTTTATAAATCAACTGCGTCCGTGACAGTCCCCCGCTTGCGGGGGCTGGGGGGTGACCACGGGTGGGGAATCGCCCCACGATTCCCCTCTTGGTGCCGCGCAGAGTTGGGCGGCGGGTGGCCCGGGCCACGGGGTGGGCCCCCTCTAACGCGCGTCCCCGGCCGTAGCAGCATTCGACCAACGTCCCACGCGGCGTTCGCCTCTCTCAACCCGGGCAGGTTAATTTATACAGGCGACGTCCAGACACGAGAGGAGGGCGCGAGGTCCCGCTGGCAGGATGCGGAGAGAGGCCGCCGCAGTGTCCTTGGACGCGGCGGCCTCACCGCGCTCCGCTCGTGGGAACCTTACGTTCCGGTGTGTGGCGAAGTGAATCGTGTCTGAATAAAGTCGCTTTTCATTTTGGTTCTATTTCACTCATCGGTAAGTTTTTTTCAGCTCTCCGCCCGACGAATTCGCCCGCCCGCCGTCGCCTCCGCGTGCGCGTTGGAGCCTCGCACTTCCCCTTGGCCGGCCCGCGGTGCGAGCGGCGGGCGCTGTGGTCCGCCGCCGGCCGCCCTCCCTCCCCCCCTCCCCGTCTTGATGCGTTTACACTGACCCGCCTGCCCCCAGCGGTCCTGGTCGGTCCTGCGTGTGAGATCATCGTCGTCGTCGTCGTTATGGGTTTTTTTTGCAATTGAATTCCTTAACTCGCGTAACCCTCCGAGTCCGTCTCACTCTGTGCCCGGTTCCTCGTGTCGCCTCGTCATGTGAATCGGTCCACGCTGAGGTAGCCGCCTGTCCCGTGTTTCACTCGGACCTGAATCCTGTGTCCGGGTGGCAGGAATTGATCATCCACCTTGATCCGGTTCCAGTATTGCCGTGTTGAACTCTTATCACGGTAAACCGCGGCACGGTTCTGGTAACAGACCTCGTGCCGAGAAACACTCCCCCTTTGTTTGATCCCCGCAGTGGGAACAAAAATGCGGCGACCTCCGTTTCACGGCACATTCGCCGTGACCACCTTACGGCAAGCAGCCTGGTCGGCCAGGTTTAGGGTTGGGGTCCTGGGCCGTCCCTTGTCCCCCCCCGGCCCCATTTCCAAGCCCAGGCAAGCCCAGGCAAGCACGCCATCAAATCTACGTGGGGCTCCAGGTGGTCATCAAGACGTGACGCTGCTGAGTTTCACACTCGGACTGCTGCGGTAGTTTCGCAGGGGGGGGGGGGGTGTGCCGCGTGCGTCCTCCGAGCGGGGTGTTTTGCGGGTGAGTTTTCACACTGCCGGTGCCTGGATCGCGCTGGACTACCCTGGGTGACGGGTTGGCAACCTGCAGCTCTGGATCCGCGTGCGCCTCTTTAAGGACTGCTTCGTGACCGTATTTAGGACCTCCGTCTCATTCACGTTGCATTGCGGCTCTTCAAATATTGAGTTTTCGCACAAAAATGACTCCTTTTCAATTTGGTTGCCGACCCCTGCCCTAGGTCACGTATCTTCACTGTAGTGAAAGTGACCGGGGCGCTTCTCCGATGACCCTGTGAGATCACGGTTGTTTACTCGGGCGGCCCGTAGCGGCCAGACCACCTAGCCCTGTCCGCCAGTCGAACCGCAAACTTCTCGGGTCACATGAAGTCGCACACACCTCGTGAAAGACCCGACGACACAAAACACAATCACCTGCCTTGAATCTTCTGGACCACAACCGTGAACCCCGTCGGCACAAACCATGGCAGCAGCAGCAGCTGACACAGTACTTGATGCACAAAGGGAAAATTAAAGACCTCACCGGCAGTGGAGTCTGGTCACCCACAACACAAGCGTGGAACATATAACGACGCCTCGATGCCTGATTCACAAAGACGGAAGAGGCATCACGACAGCAGCGATCCGCTGCTCCTCGTGACGCATTCGTCTGGCTCATCCACAACCTCGATGTGTGGCTGCCCATCAGAATGGTGCTGCCTGGCGCAGCACCATTTTCCGTCGCCTTGGGAACGCCGCACCACGGCGCATCCAGCAGACCCGCGCACAGCGAGGTGTATCGGAGGGGTGTTGGGCGACATTCGAGGATCCAGAGGGGTTCGGGAGAGAGGGGAAAGGGGTCGCGCCAGGGGTCTCGTCTCCTGGACCCCGCCATGAGGTGGCGCTGTGGATCGGGGCCCACGCATGGCCGCGGTGCAGCCACGAACGCGGCAGCTCAACGCCGCTTGTGTCCCCACAATCAGAATCTTTATCCTGCCTGGAGGAATCGGATGAGATGTGAAGATCTTTTACACAGATGTACAGTCGGGACACGGGGTCGTCAAATTATAACAAAAAGACAATACGACATAAAACTATCGTGAAAAGTCTAGACGAGGTAAGCAAGTCACTAAACATAAAACGAAGTACGAATTGCGTAAGTACACAACACACTGCTGATGATTGTTCTACACAATGCGAACGACTCTGTCTCAAGCGAGCCCGACTGCCGATGGGACACTGAACGGTGGGTGAAGCCGGCCCGGAGTGTTGGCTGTGTTGAACGCAAGGCAGTGTTGTGGCTGATGTGTATATACTCGCCTGCTCGCTCAAGTCAATTTTGTTTGTGTTACATCCGTGGCTGGCGCCTTGCTGCCACAAATTGCCAACTCGAAGCGCCATCGCCTTAATACTGAACATAAGAGTTGACAATTCTAAACTATGATAACATGTATATTTACATCCTGTCTATAGTTTAAAATATAACAAATAATACCAAGCTGCGCCTGTGAGTTAAGGCTACACATACGGTGCTATTGTGCTGTGACCTGCAGTGCTGTCAGTGAGTGGGTGAATGGGTGGGTGGGTGATCGGTGAGTGAGTGATTGGGTGGGTGGTGAGTCGGTGAATGGGTGGGTGAGTGGGTGGGTGAGAGGGTGAATGAGTGGGTGAATGAGTGGGTGAATGAGTGGGTGAATGAGTGGGTGAATGGGCAGGTGAGTGGGTGGGTTGTGACCTGTAGTGTGGTGCTTGAACACAGTTCAGGCAGCACGAGAGTTGAGCACAGCGCCAGGCGCGCTCTCTCCTCGAGAAGTCCAACAGCCATATAGGTGAGCTGCTGCTCACCTCCCCCCACTGCCCACTCCTCGGAGGGGGAGGGGGCGGGGTGGCACCTCAGCCACGGCACGTGACGTTGAAGAGCCGGGGCGGAGCCGCCGCCGCTCTCCGCTCCACGTGTCTCTCGATACTCGAGTCCCTCTCCTCGTGATGTCTCCTCGCCTCGCCCTCGTCCTGCCCCTCCTCGGCGTCCTCGGCGTCTTCGCGGGGCTCGGAGTCCGCGCTCGGAGCCGCGGCTCCGCTTCGAGTACAAGCTGAGCTTCAAGGGCCCCCACCTGGTGCTCGCGACGGCGCGGTGCCCTTCTGGAGCCACGTGGGCAGTGAGTCGAGGGCCGGCGCCCGCGGCGTCTCCACGCCGCCGGGTGGTGACTGGTGGCGCGAATGTCACACGTGTGTATGTCTCAGTGCGTGTGTCCCACCTGGTCCGTGTGTCCACCTGGTCCGTGTGTCTCACTTAGTGCGTGTGTCCCACCTGGTCCCTGTGTCTCACCTGTCCCTGTGTCCCACCTGGTCCGTGTGTCTCACCTGTCCCTGTGTCGCACCTGGTCCGTGTGTCTCACCTGGTCCGTGTGTCTCACCTGGTGTGTGTCTCACTTAGTGCGTGTGTCCCACCTGTGTGTGTGTTTCACCTGTCCCTGTGTCCCACCTGGTCCCTGTGTCTCACCTGGTCCGTGTGTCTCACCTGGTCCGTGTGTCTCACCTGGTCCGTGTGTCTCACCTGGTCCGTGTGTTTCACCTGGTCCCTGTGTCTCACCTGGTCCGTGTGTCTCACCTGGTCCGTGTGTCTCACCTGGTCCCTGTGTCCAACCTGGTCCGTGTGTCTCACCTGGTCCCTGTGTCTCACCTGGTCCGTGTGTCTCACCTGGTCCCTGTGTCCAACCTGGTCTGTGTGTCTCACCTGGTCCCTGTGTTTCACCTGGTCCGTGTGTCCCACCTGGTCCCTGTGTCCCACCTGGTCCGTGTGTCTCACCTGGTCCCTGTGTCTCACCTGGTCCCTGTGTATCACCTGGTCCGTGTGTCTCACCTGGTCCCTGTGTCCAACCTGGTCCGTGTGTCTCACCTGGTCCCTGTGTCTCACCTGGTCCGTGTGTCTCACCTGGTCCCTGTGTCCCACCTGGTCCGTGTGTCTCACCTGGTCCCTGTGTCCCACCTGGTCCGTGTGTCTCACTTGGTCCGTGTGTCCCACCTGGTGTGTGTCCCACCTGTCCGGGTTCACACGCCATGTGCGTGTGCTGCCATATGCTACAATCATCGCAGCGAGACGTGATGGTCATGGTTCGGGTTATGATCGTGGTAGAGGCAGGGATCTTCATCGTCACGATGAAGTGAGGGTCGGGTCAAGTTCAGGGTTGCGGTCAGGGTCGGGGTTTGTGGTGTTGACCTTAGGCGGCCTCAACGCATGCGCGGAGAGAGGAAGAGGAGAGTGATGGAGAGGTAGGGAGAGAGGAGAGTGATGGAGTGAGATGTCGAGATGAGAGAGTTGGGGGGGGTCGAGTAGAGAGAGGGAGGGAGCTTGGGAGAGCGTTTGGCAGAGAGTTTGACGCAGCGAGAGTGAGAAGTCGCGAGTCGCGAGTGGGAGAGACGGGGAGCGCGAGGGGAGAGTCGGGAGCCATCTGGTGGCGCTGTTCGCGATCCCACGCCTCGCGCTGCTGGGGGCCCGGGGGGGGGGGGGGGCCGTGGGAACGCGGCAGCAGCAGCAGCGTGCGGGGTGCGGGGTCCGGAGCNGGGTCCATCCCGCCCGGGGACTCCAGATAACGCGACCCCTTTAGACCCCGCGTCGCACCGACCTAATGAAGTTTCTTTTTTGAGTTTGGTTGCCCCTGATTACCCCTGGTTGTCCCCGGTTGCCCCTGGTTACCCTCGTTTCCCCCGGTTGCCCCTGGTTACCCCCGGTTTCCCCCGGTTGCCCCTGGTTACCCCCGGTTTCCCCCGGTTGCCTGCCCTGTGCGCAGGCGCGATCCCGGACCCGAGCTGCTGCGCGTGGCCCCTCCCTGCGCCACGGGCGCGGGCCGCGTGGTCGCGCAGCGCGCTCAGAGCCGCCTCCTGGGACGCGCGAGTTCAGCTGCGGGTGGCGGGAGAGGTCGCGCGGGGGGCCACGGCCTGGTATGGGGGGAGCACGGGGGGGGGGGGGGGGCACNGGGGGGGGCACGGGGGGGGCACGGGGGGGGGGCNGGGGGGGGGGGGGGGGGCACGGGGGGGGGGGGGGGGGGGGGGGGGGGGGGGGGGGGGGGGGGGGGGGGGGGGGGGGGGGGGGGCCGGGGGGGGGGGGGGGGGGGGGGGGGGNACGGGGGGGGGGCGGGGGGGGGGGGCACGGGGGG